>JAACYV020244973.1:3344-17570 GCA_009936425.2 Chrysaora fuscescens | reverse complement strand
TTTTCTCGCTTTAAACATTGAATTTCCTCCCGATTCCCTCCAAATTTTGATTTCCCTCGTTTTCCCTTCCAATTGTTTAGATTTCCATTTACCCTATCACACCGCTTAAAAGCGCATGCCCTTATAAGCAGAAATTTACGCTCTTGCCATTTTTTTAGTGCGCGAATAAACAATTTAGATGCAGGTGTAACGAAACGTTATTGTTATTATTCTTGTTATTGTTGTTATTGTTGTTATTCCTGTTTCTGTCCATGTTATATCCGGTGACAGTATCCAACCGTGATATCACATTATAAGGTAAAATCTATGAACTTTAGATTCAGAATTGATATCAGTCAAACAAGAAAACACGTGTATTATTTCCTCTCTGATCTCTCTCTGCTGAACCCAGATCTTTGATCGCTTCATTTGGTGACAGAGGTGGGATAATCATGGCCAAAAATATGTACTTGAAAGATGCTTTAATCATAGATTTGAGAGTCCATTTTAAAGATTCTGTCTGCTCTGGTTCTTCATCCGCTGACAAATTTTTTGTAGTATCTTTGGATGAATGTACCTTGACAATTCTTTTCTTTATGCCATCCTTTCCTACCGTTGACTTCCACTTGACGGCCATGTTTAGTTTCGTTCTGTTTTGCCTTTTAGCCACTCAACTGGAAGAGAATATTAGTTCTGACCTCCTGGGCTCAGATAAGGATGTTCTTCTCAAAACTTTACTGGAATTTTCTGACGTTTTTGATGAAAGTCTTGGTCACACTGACATCATTCAGCATCACATTAACACCGGTTCTGCCCAGCCTATTCGCCAGTACCCTCGAAGACTTCCCTATGCTTACCGTGAAGAAACAAAGAACCAGGTTGCTGATATGCTTCAGCAGGGGGTTATCCAGCCAAGTTGCAGCCCCTGGGCCTCCCCTATAGTACTGGTCAAGAAAAAAGATGGGAAATATAGGTTTTGTATTGACTATAGAAAATTAAATGAAGTAACCAAAAAGGATGCCCACCCTCTTCCAAGGATAGATGATCTGTTAGATGCTCTAAATGGTTCTCAATATTTTAGCACCCTTGATTTACGATCAGGTTACTGGCAGGTTAGTGTTGCTCCAGAAGATAGGGAAAAGACAGCATTTGTTACCCCTGATGGTTTATGGGAATTTGTTCGACTTCCCTTTGGTGTTTCTGGGGGGCCTGCCACATTTCAAAGAGCTATCGAAATCGTTCTATCAGGTTTAACATATGACACATGCTTATGTTATTTTGATGACGTCATAATTCCGTCCACTAGCATCAAGCAACAGTGCGAGCGCTTAAATGTGGTGCTTTCAAGGTTTCGCCTGCATAATCTTCGCGTTAAAGCATCTAAATGTACCTTCGGGGCAACTAAAGTTCTTTTTCTTGGCCATGTTGTTTCCTCTCAGGGTGTTCACACTGATCCAAAAAAAATTCAGGCAGTCTCTGCTCTCAAAGAACCAACCAATGTTGAGCAGGTAAGATCTTTTCTGGGCCTTGCAGGTTACTATAGGAGATTCATCTCTAACTTTGCAGCTATATCTTCTCCCCTCGTTCAGCTGACCAAAAAAGCTTCTAAGTTCTTGTGGACGGACAAACAACGAGAGGCATTCTCATTGCTTAAAACTCGATTATGCTCAGCTCCTATTCTCACCTACCCTCAGTTTGATAGGCCCTTTATCCTGCAAACTGATGCTTCAGATACAGGAGTTGGTGCTGTTTTGACACAACATGACTCGTCTGGTCAAGAACATGTCATTTCGTATGCCAGTCGATCATTATCTGATCGTGAGAAAGCATACTCTGCCACTGAGAAAGAAGCCTTAGCAGTTGTTTTTGCAACTGACCATTTTCGTGCTTACTTACTAGGGAGGAGGTTTACAGTCATTACAGATCATAGTGCTCTGCGTTGGTTACATTCTTGTGTCCCAAAAGGTCGCTTAGCTAGGTGGGTTATGGACTTGCAAGAGTATTCATTTGATATTATTCATAGACCAGGCACCGAAAACGGGAATGCTGATGCCTTATCACGTCTTCCTACGGCCTCCAGCTGTGCCACTACTGTGACACCTGGTTACAATCTTCAAGTAGCGCAAGTAGATGACCCTGACATCGGCAGGATTATCGAAATGAAATCCAATGAGCAGCCTAGGCCACCGTTTTTTGTTTGGGCTCGCAACCCTACTCTTAGGCACTTCTGGCACTGTTGGGACAAGCTCCACATGGTCAACGGGCTATTAGTTAAACAGATCGACAGTAAAAATCGCTCAATACCCGAATACGCGTTTGTTATTCCAAGCAATTTAATTGATTCTGTCTTGCAGGGTATCCACAGCTCTCCATTTTCTGGTCACTTGGGCGTCAAGCGAACCTTGTTACGTGCTCGCAGTAGATTTTTCTGGCCACAGATGGCGATTAATATTAAGAATTTTGTTAAAACATGTCAAACATGTGCCCAGAATAAGTTCAGTCTGCAAGGTAACAAAGCCCCTTTGCAATCAATCGAAGTCAACGAGCCGTTTGTATTCTGGGCAATGGATTACATGGGTCCCTTACCAGAAACTGCCAATGGGAATAAAGATCTACTTGTTATAATGGACCATTTTACGAAATGGTGCGAGGTATTTCCAACCAAAGACCAACGAGCAATTACTGTCGCAGAAATTCTAGTTTCCCGCGTTTTTAGTCGGTTCGGTCCTCCAACAATTATTCATTCCGACCAGGGCAGAAATTTTGAGAGTAATCTCATGCAAGAAATTTGTCGACTAATGGGAGTGCATAAATCTCGCACCACAGCCTACCACCCACGATGCGACGGCCTTGTTGAGCGCCAGAATAGGACTTTGCAAGATATTTTATCTTCCTTTGTCTCGCAGCATAAAGACGACTGGGATAACTGGGTAAGCTTAGCTGTGTATGCGTACAATACAAGCTGTCATGAGTCCACAGGGTTTAGCCCTTACGAAATGGTATTTGGTAGAGACGCTCGCACACCAATCGAAGTAGACTTAGGTATTCCCTTAAAGAACCCATGCAGTCAGTCAGAATATACCAAATCAGTCAGGAATGCGTTACAGACCATTAACGAAACAGCTCAGAATCAGCTAGGCCGCACCAGAGTTAGTCAGGCAGCTAATTACTCTCCACATTCCAGGAACTGGTCACCTTATGACCCTGGTACATCAGTTTGGTTGCATCGTCCAAAGTCGTGGAAATTCGGGGTTAAATGGATTGGGCCATACGAGGTCCTGTCTCAACAGGGGGTTACGTACCGCATACGTTCCAAGGAGGGAAAGGAGATTGTTACCCATCACGACAAACTAAAGCCTTTATGCCGTTCCAGCAAATGAGGGGGTTCCGCATTGCCCTACCCCTGAATCAATGGACATCAACATTGTACCCGGGGAACCTATTCCCCAAGAGGGCGGGACTGGGCAAAATCAGGGGCGATACCAACGCCCAGTCCGATTGAGGCAAAATATTCAACCACCTTTGCGGTACGGGGAATTTGTTACCCATTAAATTACGGGGGGGAAAGTGTAACGAAACGTTATTGTTATTATTCTTGTTATTGTTGTTATTGTTGTTATTCCTGTTTCTGTCCATGTTATATCCGGTGACAGTATCCAACCGTGATATCACATTATAAGGTAAAATCTATGAACTTTAGATTCAGAATTGATATCAGTCAAACAAGAAAACACGTGTATTATTTCCTCTCTGATCTCTCTCTGCTGAACCCAGATCTTTGATCGCTTCAAACCTGATCGTCTTGGTGCAATAACCGGAAATTGGTTGGATTTTGCCTCTGTGGCTATTACAGAAAAAGATGAGCCAAAGAATATGAATGAGGCAATGAACAGCAGCAAGGCGAGATACTGGAAAGAAGCTACAGACAACAAGTATAAATCATTACAGGTGAACAAGCCTTGGGATTTAGTCAAAATGCCAGAAGACAAGAACATTCGTCAAGTGGGAGTGTTAAAGAAAGTGACTCATGTTAATATTGACAGATAGTTCCGGTTTAGTTAACTATATCATGCTGTTTTCTTCTTATTAATATAATGTTTTGTTGCTCGCTTATAGTTGACTGTATGATATTCGTTCTGTTCTGAAGTTATGACTATTTAATGTTCCACGATCTAATAAGTTTTAACAGTATAGCGGAAGGGCCTTTGAAAAGCGAAGATGGAAATTCGTTTTTAGATCGAGGATGGCGTGCCCGTGAGAAGTAAGTTTACAAAATAACATAGATTCGACACTGCTCAAACAGTGGGGGGCAGATGCCCAGAGGAGAATCTAGGGTAAAAGAAAGAGCGCCAACTGCTAAACGATGCAGCCTAAACAAAGGAAATCAAGATACATACATACAAACATAGTACGTGCTTTACGATATAGATGGGATAAAACTATTGAACTAGGTCCGAAATTAGGTTACTTTCCCAACGCTTCCAAATCCTGATTAGTGTTAAACTGTGACTCGACATTTGGTAACATGGGTTGCAAATGCCTTTGAGTTTTTATTTGAAATAATGATGGAAAATTGGAACATGCACAAAGATTAGTGAAAGACTTATGTAACCAGTTACTAGTTGTCTCTCGTATAGCAAGGAGTCAGCCTCAAGCAGCTTGTAGCGTATCCATTTCTGGACTTCGACAGAAACGGACGTATAACATCCGCACATTTTAAACAGTCAAGCACCACATTAAAGCCTTTGATGATCTGATACTTCAACCTTAAATTCCAGTCATCACAGATGGACACTTTTGTTCCTCAGCTGAGGTTCTTCTAATATATCTTCCTTGGTCTGTCCTTACCAATATTCAGTGATGAAGTAATTTTTGAACATGCAAATTCAGTTCTACTTTCGAAGCAGCTAGCTGACAACATTAAGCAACAGACGTCAGAGCACAATATGAACATAGACACTATCAAGCTAAGATAAGAAATAAAATGATCTCAACATGATTGAAAATCTATGCTGTTGTCAGCGCTACGAGATAAAATGAGCACATTCGATCTCAGAGCAAATAGCATTGCAACAATAAAGGCAGCATCATCCTGGCCAACCACTCTACTACTGGAAACCGAGAAATTCATCCTCAATCAAAGAAAGTTCTTTGATGCAACAAATCTTCGTTACCACTGGCCTGTGCACTATTCGACATCAGTTTGATTCAACTTGAAGATGACGTCGCTGAAGACTTTGACTGAATTTATATGTCGTTTTGATTATGATTTATTTCGATTATAACTAGTTGATTATAATTATAATTCGTTCCATTGCGGATGATATAATTTCAAATCAAATTTCCTCAAAGACACCAATGCGCACAACTTTCTGGATTATGACTCATCCTACCCCGAAAATACAATGGGGTCTACTTCATTTTCCCAATTTCAACGCCTCATCCGTATCTGCTCTTAAACTCGGATTTTAAAGATAATTCCCTAGAAATTGCATAATTCTCCAGCCAGAGTAATAACCCTGTAAAAATCACTACTTCAGCTCCTAATAAAATCAAAAACCTTCCACAAGAGAATGCATTGCTACCCGTCGAAAATATAATGGTGGTAACATCCGCATTCCTCTGACCCCACCTGGCACCCTCTCAACAACAGAATCAAGAAAATCATATATGACAATTTCACAATTTTAAGCAACGTTTCAAAGACAAATGACGAAAAAAATATTTGATGCACCTCCCCTTACGGCCTACCACAGAAAAAAAAACTGCAAGCAATCAGACAACCTCGTACGTACGAATCTTCAATCAACTACGAATTTCCCTTGCACCTTCTCTTGCAATCATCACACATCTGCCAAACTTGTGCCCATGTTGCCAATTCTACTACAATCAATATCAATGACTTGCTGCCATTGGTTAGAAAAGAAAATTACAAGCTGTGCGAGAAACGAAGACTGGTAACTTGCATGGCCCAAGAACTGGTAAACAATCTTTTTATTATCTATCAAATGGGGAGAAGGCTCCTAAGTAACAGCTGCAATAGGCGCTAATTAGAGGTATATTGTTCTCCACGAAATAAGAAACAAAGGAAAATTATATTTATTGGTTATGACGAATCCCAACCTTTGTTATAATTTCCCATTTATCATCCTGCGTAGATATAGCACAGGCAGACCTGCAGCAGCACAGCAATCTTGGTAATTGATTCTAAATCATCCAAATTTAGTTTATTGGTTGAACACCCTAGCTTGCTGTATTTATTTCTGGCATGATAACATACATCTGGAAAATGTTTAATTTAACATAACCATGCATTTGGCAAACTTTGGCAGTCACAATTGAATCTATTTTCCGACTACTTGAACTTTCTATCAACCCAACCCAGGTGCTTGTTTTTTGTGTTATTTTTCCATTTAAAAACGAGGAGGCTTTCAGCAATAAATTACCTTTTGTATCCTGTCTTTTTAAAAGATGAGAGGAAATAGGAACATTATCGATCAATTTCTTTTGCGATACGCTAATAAGTTACCTAGAAGATTTTTAAGAACCCATCCATCCCCTTCTAAATCCATCACTAACTGGCTAGAATACTAAGATAGGTAACTATAACTTATCTTATCTTTTAAATTTTATCACTGTAGCTGTAATTGAAAAGTTTGAATTCAATATATGAAATGAAATGAAATGAAAGGTTCGTTATTTGTTGCAGTTTCTGCTTTCCGCGAGAGTTTCAGACATTGTGCGATACAACAGAATTTTGTACGACTTCGTACTATTGTAATTCTGACGGAACATCCTCGGGCTACTACAGCGACGGAAGTGTTGTAAAAAATATTTAGAAAATGCAGAGGCTACCATCTCAAGATCAGGAAGCTGAAGGAAAATCAATGTGGGAAATATCTTATTAAACATTAAATATATACTCCTAAACTGCATTGTAAATATTTTACATTAATTTACAAGTATTCTTCCATTTACATAGTGCGTCAAATACTAAGATAAGGGATATTATTCAATGAAAGTTTTCTTGACAGGTAATAATTGATTTCTGCGGGAAAATTTAAGCTATGCTTTTGGTCTTGCTGCTATGTTAATTAATTAACAACACTGTCAATATTTAAATTGCGGTCAATGGATAAGTCAGGATGAACCTCAGAATCAGTGGTAAGAGCCTTTTAAATTTCAATATTGCATCAAATTCCTATGTGCATTTACATTAAAAAAATTAATCCTATTACTGTACCTAATGTATCCCTCTCCATATACAAGCAATACCTTATGGTCCAATACTTATATAACTGTATAGAGACGACAAAATCTCTATGAAACGACAAAACAATTCTCTGGCTGTCATACAGTCGTTACAACTTATAATGTAGGCTTTTTAGTGGAACCACCAAAATATCTTTCGATTGAATGGACGTAAACATTATTGTTGTAAACGACGGTTGCCATGCTTAAAAAAGCAGCCATTTTCATTCGGGTGTTGAGAGAGAAACGTGATTTATTTAAAGACGAATCGGATCATCAGCTCGTACTCCAAACAAACAGCAACAAGCTTTTCTGCACCAGCATCCTACTATTTCATCCATTTGTGTAACATGTAACATTTCAGTTCAACTGTCCAGCGGTCTTTCATGAAGGAATACGGTAAACTCCCTGGCATGGCATAGGCCCATGCCCAAGTATCTGTCTCTTCAGTACAGGGTTTTTTAGCGAATGATAATAATGCCCATACATTAGGACACATGAAAGTGCTCGTTGTTGCTAGGAGTGACTCAGTAGACCGCTAAGGCATCAGAAATTTAAAATTTAAATTCCTTTATGTGCATTCCCGGGTGCGTGTAATTACCCTGACCAAAATTCACGGCTTAGACAGCATTATTAATTAAACATCTTCTAGCACCCAGATCTTTCTGAATAATGATATTGTGATTATATTATGCCATTCCATTGCTGACCCGAACAGTTTATCATTTCATCGTCATCGAGTGATAGACCCAAGGCCTATAGAAGTATTCCAAGGTAAATTAATTTGCAGCTTTCAATCCAAGATCTGCTGAGCGGGACACGCACGCTACGCTAAATCAATAATGTTCTGTGACCCTAAACTGGAGTGTATCGTATTTCGTCGTCGAGTAAGTCGAAGAGGTGTGTTGCCCTATCCGAAATTAGACGTCTGATAAGCATTTGAGTAGTTCACCTATCTGATACAACTGAGCTGCATGCAAATTCCAACTTCTATCTATTTATCGAGGATAGTTCGCCAACGCATTATCAACTTCTGGAACTGTCTGTAAAGAAATATGAACTTAAAACAACCGTGATGGAATCTTTATTTTGAAACATATTTATATAATTTTTAATGATAATAATTTCAGCGCACTGTCTACCTTCATAGATCGAACAAACTCTACATATAAATGACGTCATACCATCACTTGCAGACACCTTCTCCAACGTTTCTGGCATGCTCGGCCCTACTATCTCTTCTTTGCTAATTTTCACTGAGCTGACAGGCTGGGCAATTTCTTTTGACTGCTGGCTTAGTTCTGAATCTGCGTTTGATTTCTTTCGGTGTTTCAAGTAGACTAACAATACAAGGATAACAAGAAGGAGCACTGACAGAGCAATTGCTACAGGGATGACGTAGTAAACCAGAGAGGGTGACTCATTGTTGCCTGTCACTGGCATTACTACAAAAGAAAATAAATTTAGAATGTGTTCCACAAAAATAGACGAGAAATAAGATCCACTGGCAGAGTAATATGAAGTATGGATTTCCAGACAAATATATTGTACGCACACCTTACATATCTGTAGGCCTGTATGTACTAAAAATACTCAAGTTTGTGGTTAGAACTGGGCTTATAACCCAAGAGCTGCTCAAGAAAACTATGAATGAAGCCAAATTTGCTTCACAAAGGCAGGCAATATGTAGTCTTAAATATTCCCTCGATGCCAAAATCGAGCTTCATAGTAAAGTAAGGCGTAAAATAAGATATAGGGTAAATAAAATGCAAACAAACAGGAAATGCTAGGCTAACTGTACCATGTCATTTATCAATCTTCTAAAGAGAGCCTCGAGAATATCTAGCCTACAAAATGCTTTCATGGAAAGCAAACATTGGTCAGCCCATTCATATCCCTTGGTGTTGTTTTTCTAAACGCTAGTTATAAAAATTAAAAAGCTTGCCATTTCTTTCACATTTCGGGATATTGCAATATTCTTGTTCATCTTTTGAAACATAACACCACGGTGAGTTTTCCCTCCCTCCATAATTTCTACAGTAATTGTGCCTTGCTGTATACGACCCCATCATGCTCCATCGAAGGCACAAACGACCAGACTTTGACGATTTAACAAGACCTTGATAATTTCTGCCTTTACCAATATAACAGCCAGTATCCGGTAGCGTGTCTTGTGAGCTATGATCAGTACCTTTGTAGATAAAAATAAAATTCGTTTTAGATAGTATAAATGTTAATTAAATGATTATTACCAGCTTTATCGACTAAAATACGTTCAACATAGACGAGTGGCCTACAGACAATATTAGAAAAGGGTATATTTAAGGTCATTGCAAGGTTGTTCGGTATTCAGGAGTAAAATGCTTCCTTTGAATAAAATCTAGAATAAACAAGTGATTTTTAACAATTAATTTAAAGTAGTAAAAAATATCGTTTTTCATAGCTATTGTAACCCACGCATACCTTGCCCAGAACATCGGCGCACAGCACAGAATTCTTCAACTCCATTGTCCACGTAGCACCAAGGAGCAAAATTTTCTCCACCATAATTTCTGCAGTAATTATGACTGAATCTGTACACAGTGGAAACCTGTTTCCATGGTTTGCATTTTCGTCCCGTTTTACTCACATTAATCAGACCATTGTAATCTTTTCCCATGCCATTATAGCACTCAGTGTCTGAATACAAACGATAATCAAATAACTAGAAACACAGATGCATGTTATTACCCTTGTAAAGCAAACCGAATATCAACAATTTATGACACAAGTATAATCAAACAATCACTCCAATATGGCGAAAATCCCTCTTGAAGTCGTCTGTTGTATGCATATTTCATTGAAACATTTAGCGTGGTTTACACAGTGCCTATCACACCCGTTTGTTAAGCTTAACCTCGATAATGCAATGATTTTAGATTGCAAGAATGTACAGTCTAGCAATTTGTCTTTGGCTTTACAGTATTGTCACCACTATATTTCTTCCTAAGTAATTTTCAGTCCTGTATCTTTTCGGAATACACGGTTTGGAATAGAAATCCAAGAATCATCTACTTACCGTTTCCTCCTACTCCTGGTCCTAAATAGAAACAATGAGAAGGTGGGTATTAATTTTATGTAACCACAAAGGAAAGCGTATATACATCAAAACAGAAATTATCAACAAGGGGTATGAAACAATCACTGTCAGATTGAAAACATTAACTAACAGCAACATGTTATAGCCACCAAACCGAATTTTCCTGGCCATTCCCTTTTTTTTGCTTGATTGGGTTACTTAGTTTGAAAATCGGTCTATAGCTATATGTAGAGTTGTTATTATTAGCTACATTATAGCTTTTGTATTTCACAAATGAAAGTAAACAAAATAGAATTCGAGCCAAATGTAGCTACGTTATAGGGAAATCAGTACATTAATAGGCTTTTGGATGCAAACTTACTCATATGCGTGCTGGTAATTGGTTCACATAGCTTGTTTTCATCCGGTAGCAAGGAGCAATCAGGAAGAAATTCAAACGCACTGCTATGTTTTCTTGCCATTTCAACCTCGTATTTGCAAAGAACTTTATCGAACAAATGACAGTCATCTTGGCAAAGACGAGAGACAGGAGAATTCGACGATTTATTGCAAGCATTAAAGACATGATAGCACATAATAGCTAGAGCTATTTCTTCACATCTGTCAAGGAAATTTAACAGAAGACTGTTAGCATGAGCACAAGATGGCTTTTTGAGGATTTTAAAAGAACATAAGCTTTTTAAGATTTTATAGGAATCTATATAGGGATATAAAAAGATGTCTTTGAGGTTATAAATACTGGATTCTTCACAAACTTCAGAGTTTCCTTCCTTCCCTTGTTGTTTATGACAGCAAGCGATTGAGCCATCATCATTTATTCAGTCATTTATATCCAAGGCCACACGTTATATTGGATAGGGAAACTAAGAGATATTCAATTCAAGGATACAGTTCCTTTCATGAACAAATAGATTTACGTACTTTTTAGAAAATATTCCAGTTTCATTGATTCTTCTAAACTCACGAACAAGCCTTTTCTCCACTAGGCTCTGTGGGCTGTAGCTATATTCAAACACATGACTATTCTTCCCCTTTGTTAGATACTTGGCACAAGCTGTTCCCCGATATGGCGCACATTTTCCGAGACCACTACTGTTGGTACAAGCAATAAGATTGTTTTAAATGCATCAAAATTATTCAGCGAAAATAGCTAGCTAATCAGGTCATGATCTTGTTTAGAGAGGGATGTTTTGAAGGTAACTTGCAAAATGGTAAGGCCATCTGGCATCCCCCCGTGTCCTTTACTTTGATTTCTTTTTCACAGTAATTTGTTTACAATATGTCCAATAGTATTGCCTTCTAATCAAGAACCTATTGGAAAATATTAACTAAGAATCATCAAAAAGCTCCAGATTCAAAACAAAGAGTCGTTAAAGAAATTTTAGTATTGCACGCGATTAATGGAGGCTTATTTCATTTCTGATTTTAAAGAGCAAACGAGTGTTTAAAGGTTATTCTGATCATTCCAAAGCGATATTACCAATGGACTACTGCTGCCCCGCGCTTTATGTTTTTGAAGGGTTACCAAAAAAATCTGCACCACAAGTTTTAGCATAGTGTTTGCTTTTATAATCAGATGGCTACCACTTCGTTTTTTTATGTTTGCAAGAAATTTCAAAGAACATCTCATAAATTATTTTTAAAAGGCAATTAATGTAAACTCAGACCTGAACGAATTTTTGTCTTGCGTCTTCCTTAATGTAGATTTGGGACGTTGTACCTTTCTGCCTCCTAAAAACAATTTGGTTATTTGGCAAAGTTTTTATTGTAGATTCCTAAAAAATGGATAAGGTCGTTTTCTTTAAATTTATATCATATAAATATAAAAACCTTACTCTCTAAAAAGTTAATTGATACCTATTTAAATACAAATTCGTTGTTATATTCCTGTGCAAATCTCGTGTTTTTAGTACCCGTGATTTTTAAACTTTTCCGCCCTACCGGTGGAATAATCGATAAGGCGGGAATTTTATTTATGCCGAAAAGATGCGCTGTAAAAGGTGATTCCTCCGTAAGCAAAAATGACACATCAATCCACATGATTAAAATGATGCCAAGGCCGTGGACAAGAATTGTTCAGTCAAGTCAGAAGCAAATTTGTCTTGGCCACCACAATACTCTATAGCCCTAATGTGCAGTTTGCATTTTTAATCAGGCATTCTAAATCGACTCGTCCTCTTCCCAATGGATTTGAAAAGTATCACTGTCATTATCATCAGTTCTCTAAAATTCGTTATCGGTATCTTCGCTATTCCAGGTTTTTACCTATGTTGAAGTTGAACAATTTTTGTGACGTAGTAGCTGGATAGCAAACATTTTTGGAAGTGACAAAAGTATAATTCTAAGGTTTCATGATAGGGAATCAGCGAAACTTTTAAGAGGATTTCAAAAGTAGAAATGTGTTGTTTGCCTTACAGGCACTATAAGATGAATAACAGATTTATCTTCTTAGTATTTGACATTATGCTGAATTCCAGGATGTTTTCAGTCGGCTCATTCTATAGTTAATAGAATAAACCTGAGGCTTAGTAGCCTCAAAAAAGATTTAGAACCGCATTCCAGGAATCTCGCTTAGCATCACGATAAAATCGTGGGCCATTAAATGAAAATCATGCAATTTTTATTTCTGGAACAAATAAAGATAACCTAGAAATTAAGCACGCCGGGGAAGGCGTGTTGCAGCAAATCTCCATTCTTGGGTCTCTCAGAACAATTAATGCTAATGATCCTTGGCTAAAAGGTAAAAGAGATGTAGTTAAATAAAAATATATTCCACACTCACCCTTTGCTCTTCCTGTGCTCTTTGGAACAGGACCTGAAACAAATTGGTAATCAGTTTTAGCAAGGCCGCCTTAGCTATTGGGCCACTGGATCAAGAAACCGGGTGTCCATAAAAGGAAACCACAAGAATACCTTTATTAGTAGCTAATTTCTTGGCCGCTTAGTGATAAATGTTTTAAGTTTAGCACGATATAATGAGACAAGTATGAACAATAAAAGACAGAAAATGACAATTGGATTGTTAAATGATCAGACATTTAGAATAAGAAGAACGGAATAATGTCATAAACATGGAGCTGAAAATAAGATCCTGTCAGAATACATTGCTGCAATTTCAAATCCAACTTGAGCAAATCCTACAAAGTCACAGTTTAAGGGGAAGATCAATTTATCTTGAGAAAAGTACAGTTAAATGATTATTTCCTGTCCTAATCAATCCTATTTCGTTGGCAGTTAAGCTTTAATGAGAGGAACCAACGAATGATTGACGAACATAACATGAAATGTGTCACATACAATGTGTCAGTCCTTATCAAGGACTTTCGTGAACATAAAATAGTAAGGAATATGAATATCATTAATATAATTTTTGATTTATTGAAATTATCAACATATCTGACCAATTATCAATAAAATTTTGATGAAAGAGTTGAAAAGGCTATATGGCTATATTATGGGTCTGTAAAATACTTGTGGGTAGAATTTATTTAAATTACATAGCACAGTGTTACTGCAAGCAACACAAAGAGATAAATACTATATACCTCCATGCAGCTGAGAACTGCTGCAACTAAATGGTTTATCAAATGGTTTAACCAATTGGGTTATAGTGACTCTGTAACTCAGTCTATAACAAACGGAGATACGTACCATTAATTACTTTTAAATAAGCGCCACTTTTCACAGTCTTCTTGCCTTGGCTTGCCACACAATGGTAGTAACCGGCATCTTTTAACGTTGCTGACTTGATAACTAGTGTCGAAATGATTCTAAGGAAAATAATCAAGTTTGGCGTTAAATTTGATACTATTCCTAGATTATTTCATATATAGCTATATTTATGGAAACTTCGCGTATGATATTTTTGACAACTGTTGCCAACGTCGTATCCAACATTCGAATAATTTCAATGTAGG
>JAACYV020244862.1:3548-17581 GCA_009936425.2 Chrysaora fuscescens | reverse complement strand
CATCAAATGTATATATATATACGAATATATCTCGAAGGAATTTAGTGATTATCTAAAAAGGAGAGGTATCAAAAGACAGCTGACAGTACCGAAAACACCAGAGCAGAATGGGGTAGCAGAAAGAGCAAATCTATGTTATGCGGGGCAGGCTTACCAGACAGTTTTTGGGCGGAGGCAGTTCTTACAGCTGTTATACTCAAAAACAGAAGTCCTACTATAGTAGTGAAGGACAAAACGCCTTATGAAAATTTTCTTGGGAAGAAACCTGATGTCAGCAACCTAAAGGAATTTGGCTGTACAGCTTACATGCATATTCCCAAAGAGAAAAGGCGAAAATGGGATTCAAAGTCAGTTAAGTGCATTTTTCATCGGATGCAGTGTTCAACGCAAGGCATATAGACTGTGGAACATAGAGTCAAAGACTGTACATGAGTCAAGAGATGTCGCCTTCATGGAGGACGATTTTGAAAATCGAAAAGTCCTTTTCAATTCTTCTGAAAGAAAGCCTGTGTTCGCAGTCATTCCTTCTTCAATTGAAGATGGACCTGATGAAGAAAACCACAGCTTACCTGCTGAAGAGGATGGAGATGATATAGTGAGGGAAAATCCCCCTCAACTTCGCCGTTCGTCTAGAGCAACAAACCCACCAGAGAGAGCAGAAACTATCACTGGCAACTGGTGGGAGCCTGAAGAAGCTTCATAAAACATACTCCGATCAGATTTTAGAGGAGCCTGTAACAGTTGAGGAAGCACTGAGCTCATCTGCAAAGACCAAATGGAAGCAAGCCATGAACAATGAGATTTCATCTCACAAGAAAAATGGAACTTGGGCCCTCGAAGAGCTCCCTAGAGGACGTAAATCAATTGATTGTCGCTTGGTTTTTAAAACCAAATACAACGCTGATGAATCTATAGAAAGGCACAAGGCACGCCTTGTCGCCAAGGGATACTCACAGCAAGCTGGTATCGATTATGAAGAGACATTCTCTCCAGTTGCACGTTATACAACCATTCGTTCAATCATTGCAATTGCAAATCAGTTGAATTTAGAGCTTCACCAGATGGATGTAGCTACTGCATTCTTGAATGGACAGCTAGAAGAGAACATTTTCATGGAGCAGCCTGAGGGATATGTCGAGGCAGGGAAAGAGCACCTGGTGTGGAAACTCAATAGAAGCATTTACGGTTTGAAACAGTCCTCAAGGTGCTGATTCAATACAATGGACAGTTTTCTAAAGGAAATTGAATACGAACAGTGCGATTCTGATCCATGTTTGTATGTAAAGCGAGTGGGAGCAGAATTTGTGCTCATTCCATTGTTTGTGGATGATTTGCTGATAGCCACAAATAGTCAACGAATGCTGCAGTACGAGAAAGGACTGTTACAAAGCAAATTTGAAATGAAGGACCTTGGAGAAGCTCATTACATCCTGGGAATTAAAATAAAGCGCGATAGGAGCAAAAAGCAAACATTGCTTCACCAAGTAAAGTATCTGAAGAATTTACTTCTGAAATTTGGTATGCAGGATCGCAAACCAGTTGCAACTCCACAAGATAAGAATACGAGGCTCCTACCAAAGAAGAGTCAGAAGATAAAGAAAAGTATCAAGCACTTATTGGTAGCTTGACGTACGCTGTGACAGGTACAAGACCCGATCTTGCTCAAGAGCTTGGATCAGTAAACCGGTTCTGTTCCAGCCCTGGAAAAGAACACTAAAGGATCTCTCGATTATGGCATAATGTATGATGGGTTGAAGCAGGATGATGTTATGCTTGATGGTTATGTCGACGCCGATTGGGGAACAAATCCTAACGGCAGGAAATCTCGATCTGGATACTGCTTTTTCTTATGTGGAGGGATTGTAAGTTGGTTGAGTAAGAAGCAAACAACTGTAGCGCTGTCATCTACTCAAGCCGAATATGTATCAGCCAGTCTGTCTACACAAGAAACAGTTTGGTTACGCACTTTACTTCATGATTTGAAATTTGAGCAAATAGAAGCAACAATGATCAAAGAAGATAACTGAGGAACAATCGCATTATCGAAAAATCCGAAGTATCATGCAAGAACAAAACATATTGACATAAAACATCATTTTCTTCGGGATAAAGTTGAGAAATCTGAAATTGAGCTCAGCTATTATCCTACAGAGGATATGATTGCAGATATATTGACCAAGCCACTAGGAAAAACACGTTTCCAAAGACGTAGAGGACTTATGGGTGTGGTCAGCGATATCTAAGACACTTTTATTTATACTTTCATATATAATCTCAAGTTTAGTTCTTCTATGTATTTTTCGAGTGGGAGTGTCAAAATATTGGCGAAACAATAAAGAAGAACTGGATCTTATTGGTTAAACGGACAATAGAACTGTCGTCTCAGATGAGATTTATTACCTTGTTTACCAAAAACTCTGTCTCGTTATCTTTTGTTGGTTGTGTGTGCTTTCGCTGAGTTTTGTTTATGCTTTTTTTTTGTTATCATAAAACTTCTTTATATTTGCGTCGACTCTCATAATTTAACAACATATTCCTGCAAAAGCTGAAATTGAACGCGCTGAAGTTTGACGCACAGTCATTCTGCCATCTTCTTTTACTGGGAGTCACAGAAACATACCCCAGAACTTGCCCAAGATGCAATGACAATCGTCCGCAAATATGGCAAACCAGATCCCTCCCTCACTTTCACAGCTAACCTGAAATGGCCAGGAGTACAGCGGCAACTTCTACCTGGACAAACACCAAACGATAGACTAGATATCGTTTCCAGGGTTTTTCATCTGAGCCTCAAAGAGCTCAAGCAAGATATTTTCAAACGTGACATATTGGGGCGTACAGTTGCACACGTCAACACAGTTGAATTTCAGAAACGAGGATTGCCCATTGCACACATGCTGATCTTTCTCCGAGATGAAGACAAGCCAAGAACACCTGAAGATGTAGATTAATTGGTCTCTGCAGAAATACTAGATCCGCAACTGCATCCAGAACAAACTGAATTCACTGTTGATGGCTACCCACTCAAGAAGAGGCGTGGCCGCTAGACTGCAATTGTACGACGAAACGAAGTCGACAATTTCTGTGTTGTGCCGTACAACATCTACCTGCTTTTAAAATGCGACTTGCATCTCAATGTTGAAGACTGCACCACAGTCAAAAGTGAAAAATGTATATTCAAGTACATCCATAAAGGCGCAAATGACTTCGCAGAATATCTCAATGCACGCTATGTTGGACAACATCATGCTGTATTCAGAATTTTCGAATCAGGATCTCATGGCATCAGTCAAACCATTCAACGGCTAGCCTTTTATCTTCAATTAGAGCAGTCAATTTACTTTGAGGAAGGCAAAATATGATTGTGAATCATTTCTCCTATATTAAGATTATTCATAACATTACATTTCTGAAGAAACAAAATTAGTTATCTGCAAGTCTCTTTATACGACTAGCTATACACGCGCAATCGTTTCAACAAAAACTATGTTTGCAACCTTTTCAAAATCTCCAAATAATGTAACAGACCTAAGGTTACCAATGAAAACTTCCTTAAATGGGCAGTAATGTTTTTCACAGAGAAGTTCAAAATCAAAGAATAACCTTTAAGCTGAGACAAGTATTTATAATTTTATTATTATGTTTCTAGATTTTGGAGATGAACGGAAAAACCTATACACGAAGGAATTTTTAGAAACTTCTTTGACTTTGGAGCGAAATTGCCATTTAACAACATAGTCTAGAAAAGAAAAACAACGGCAATTCTGCTGGACGTAGTAAAAATAGCTATGGCAAAATAATTTCGTCCAAGTAAAGGAAGGATGAATATACATCGAAGTGCAAAATGAAATAAACCCAAACATATCCTTCAAATAAGTATTTGTGGTTTCTATTTGAAAGGAGAATTTTGAGCTTTCCGAGATGCCAAAGCTGCGGTTTTTTATGGCGACTTTAAATTGTGTTTTTACAAGAATGGCGGCTTCAGTTTTTCTCCACGTTGTTGGTGCTGTAATAGAACTCAGTTGAGCACAAATATGTAGCCAAGAGAAGAAGAACATCAAATATCTTTTGACACAAAGGCTAATTTTTGAAATTGGAAATCAAATTTAGAAGCAGGAAACAAGTAGGCTTTCGTTGGGCAGACTAAGTACTTGAGAGCGAGGATGCTGTCGTAAACAAAACTTCTATTCCACTTATGTTTTCCAAAAAAAGCATTTGATGTTGGAACATCTCTATACATCAGAAAGGTAGAAGACCAGACGTGATAGTGTATTTTGTGTGTTCTCTTTCAAGGAGGGAGAAACGACCTCGTTCAACGAGCATAGCATCATTTAACACAAACATTAAAAACAAATAAAAGTAATAATTGAAGGTTTCTTAGGCACACGAAGCATGCTGTCTAAGACATTGCAATAAATATCTTTGCACTTGCTCAAGAGTGTTAGCAATCTCATCCAATGGCTGACTAATATTTCCAAGTAGTTCAGTTCTAAGAATTTCTAGGGAAGGCAAATTCGAATGCTCTATTATTTGTGATTTACTCATGAATTCATTGCCAACCAATCCGCCAAGGAGTGTCATTTTTGGAAAAAGTTTCACTTCTTGCAACAGTTGTTTTAAATCGTTGTTGTGACTGAAACATGTGACAGCAGAGCTTTTAAAAAGATGACCGAAAACTTCAAACTTGGTTCCATGTAATACTTTACAGCTTTGCTTATTCGGAAACACTTTGACTTGGATGTTGTGCTGACCTAAGACGAACCGGAAATTGTTCCATTCATTACTGTTTAAATCGGCATATTGAAAAACGATGAAGAAGCTGCTATTTTCCAGTGCGTTCTTTAACAAATTTTCTATGACTGCCTTTTTTGGATGAATCTAGGGAAAATGCATACATTCATCATTCACATAGCTTAAGCTCTACCTCAGTGAGTAACAAAAATAGCATAGCTACGAGTTCATGGAAAAACAATTCGTTAGATGTTTCGAGTAATATTCATAATTGATGAACAGCTGTTCAAATTCATCACAGCCTACTTATTATTACAGAGCTAAATTACTTTGGCAGAAAAAAATAGCAATGCTGTCAAAATGTACAAAGAATTTTCTGGCAGGGTGGATTTGACCACGTAGGTCAGCCAAGTTGGCAATGGGCAAACTTGACCACTTATTGACTCATAGGCGGTTTAAGTGGTTGTGTGTTGCTTTAACAAGAATAGTTTTCAAATTCTTCTATCTTCTAGTGGTATTAGAGGTGGGCAGGATGAAGTCTCCAGGCAGCAACCTTTCTGATGATACTACAGTAGGATAAATTAGAAAAGAACAGTTTTCGCAAAGCTAGACCAGAAAAGGAAGTTCACATCATATGCATTACCATTACATAAAAAAATTATGCTGATATATGCATACCTCTTTTCCTGAATTCCTGATTTTTCCAGTTTTGCAAGTGATCAAAGTTGTTGAGGAATGTGGCTTGCATAAAGCTATGCCTGTAAAATGTGAAGGCTAGCATTGGTCTGGAATATTAATTAAGTGCGAACTAGAGGATTGAACAGGACATTTCATTGGAAAATCAACAATACTAAAATTAAGATATCAAAATCAAACACAATCGCACAAATGCAGATGCCTGGTTCAACAACAAATGCCAAGCAATCAAGAGATATGGAAAAATCTCATAAGTCAGTGAAGGCTTTGTCATTAGGATAATGTAATGTGTGTGCTTAAATATGGCAATCACAGCGAGCATCATAATTTATGTTTGCCTCATTTTGAGCAGAATTTTAACAAAGAAACCATTTGAATAAAAACTGAATACAAAAAAAATTTCAGATATTTGTCCAACAACAAATAGTAAGAATATGCAGAACAAAGAGGTGCTATAAAGGAGACAACCAATATTGCCCAGGTTCCGAAAAAATAGATCTTATATATCCATAATGAAAACAATTGAGGGCAGTAAATCAATTCACGCCTGCGATCAATTGCTCTTATTTTGGCTTCACTGTGTGCTGATGAGTGCTTGTGAGATCAAAGGGATTAAATGACAGAGATTGTCATGCACAAGAAAATAAATTAAGTTATTGGAGAAGGGCATGCTCATCTTCAGGTCATATTGAAGCAAAAAATTGTGATTTTATCATGGAAAAAGTTGCTTTGCTGGAAAGAAGGACTGAAATCAGAAACAGAAACTATGATGCATAAAAATATATGGATGGCCAAAAAGACATGCATATCAGAAGTTGGTAGGGCTATGGTAAATATGAAAAACAATAGAGCAGCACTTAGAAGATTTTGTACTGGAGAAGCTCACAGAGTACATGAACAACATCTACGGTACTAGTAATACCCCTGAGGATTTAAGTAAATTGATCTTTATTGTATTCCCAAAAAAACATGGAGCTACAGAGTGTAAGCTTCATAGAAAGATCAACTTAATGAGCCATATCATCAGAATTTTGCTTAGAAAAGGACAAATTTCTTTTAGAAGCATATCATCTTTTAGAAGTGTAACAAACAAACATCCATTTTGAAATAGAAATAAGGTGTGAACTTGTTTATGAAATTCTTTTCTTGATCTGGGGTCTCGATGATTGACTAGAAATAGCTTGAGATCACATAATGTTTTCAATATTATTTGAACTTTTCAATTTCCTCTTCTTAATATCACAATAAGGCATGATGAGCAAGGAAAGCAAGGGGAACAGAATTGATTGAATAAATTTAAAAAAGGGGGAAGATAATGTTCTTGGTTTCAAGCTGTCAACAGAGAACAGTTGAACATATGTAAATATCTTATGGTGCAACGTTTTATGAAATCATACACCCAACTAACTGTGACTCATTTCAAATTTTGAACGCCCAAGGTCTGCCATTAGTCTTCCTTTTGAGGAAAATGTCATGTGTATGCTACACCATACGCATAATTCCTCTCATGCGTGTGATTCAAACTCATGCCTTTGTGGTTTTCTTCATTCGAAGTAACAGGAAAATAGCTTGACTGATTATTGCAATTAAATTTAAGGTAAAGAAGTATGGAGACATGCCAAGCACACACATGGCACTCCATCTCTTTCCTCTACCTTATGACCAATGATATCTGATTTTTCATACAACAAAAATGTGGGCAGTTTGAATTTGTTAACGTCATTTTTAGCAATCTCTATAAATCACATAAAAAAACGCAAGGTGAAAAATATTGAAATCACAATAAACAGCATCACTTATGAGCACTGTATGTCTGCCAATTTCTTTCATGCAGGAACAATATCAGGAAGAGCAATTGAAATACAAAAAGAGATGTACATATGTTTTATTGACTTCACAAAAGCATTGACAATGTAAATTATGAAGAATGAAACCACGACTTCTGAGAAATTAGGAACAGACAGCATGTATGACAAGGATGAGATCTTTTTAACATTTATAGCGAAATCATCTTGAGGGAACTAGAAGGCTTGGGAGGTTTTATGCGGATGGTACTGTACTAATAGCTCAATTTGAAGAAAAGCTAGTGACAGTAGACACAGTAGTAGAAGAAAGTAGAAGAAAGGGTCTCACTATCAACTGCAAAAAGATAGAATGTATGGTAATTAGTAAGCAAAAAGATCAAAAGTGCAAGATTAAAATTGATGAGGTTAATATTAAGTAAGCCCAATCTTTCAACTCCCTAGGCCACTCAGTTAATGAAAAGGGCAATTGTACTCTAAAATCAAGAAAACAAGCGGCATGTTATGGTCTTGAAAGAAAAAAAAAATTGATTGGAACCACCAGGAAAAAATTCTTCACTGCGATCTTTACATAAACTTATTATATGGCAATGAATGTAGGAAGATATCATTGAAGATTAATGAAAGGTGCTTGGAAGCTGTTGCAATGTGGTCCTGGAGAAGATCCTTCCTATATCTTTGGTAGACAGTATTTCAAATGGAGAAGTCTTGGGCAGAGCAAATGAAGAAAGAAAGATGCTAGAAAACTCAGAAGGCAGTTTGAATTCCTGTAGCATATTAAGCAAAGAAGGACGGGTAGGAATTATAACAGCAGGCAAGATTGATGGCAAAAGAGGGAGAGAGAGACCAAGCTTAAAATACTATGATTCTTCCTTAATTGCAAAATGAGTGAGAGACCGATGACAAAACCTTCAAAGCCTTCCAGTTTCCTCAAGATCATTTCGCTGTAGTTGTGAAAAAAAAATCTGGGAACAAAACGCATCCTTGTCGAACACCTTTCTGAATTTTGTTAAAGACAGAG
This sequence comes from Chrysaora fuscescens, assembly GCA_009936425.2. NCBI lineage: Eukaryota > Metazoa > Cnidaria > Scyphozoa > Semaeostomeae > Pelagiidae > Chrysaora > Chrysaora fuscescens. The sequence goes on along the minus strand of JAACYV020244862.1, from coordinate 9,331 downwards.
ATTTGTGGATGACCGTGGTCACCAACGTCCTGGAAGGAAGGGTATGGTACTTAGATGCACATACCTATGTTGGAACGTGGATTTTATAGTTACAAGTTGGCATAGACTGTCAAAGTTTAAAAAGACGTCACTGTGAACTTAATACGATTCAATTCAATGACTGCAATACGCGGACGTATTTCGCTATGCGGTATACGTCAAGAAATATAGCCAAGGTAGAGTATCGATGAAAATTGCAACTCACAACTTTTCAGTAGCCTTCGTCCGATGTAGGGCATGACTGCCAATGCTTTTTCTCCGATGGAAAACGGCACCACACGTGACGGCAAGTGTTCTATCTCTACTTCTGGTTTCAAATTCACTACTGGCTTCAGATTCACTTCTGGTTTCAGATTCACTTCTGGTTTCAGATTCACTTCTGGCCTCACTTCTGGATTCGCTTCTGGACACGGGCTTGCGTTGTAGCAGAATAACGGAAAGGAGAAGGCAACGGAAAAATCCTAATCTAATAGAATAGGTGTTGCTGTACTCCTTTTGTTAGCGTTTGTGTCCCTTAAGTTGAAATTTATCAAATATTTTCTGATCTGAGTTAGAGTTAGGGCCCTTGCTCATAATAATACAATTTAGTATTGATAAGAACATGTAGAAACAGTAGAAACATGTAGTTATATTATAATTACAGTAGTTTGTAATTAATTGTAGTTTTAAAGTGGCGTTCCTGGACACCAGTCAAAACCAAGGGTGCCAGTTGAAGAGGAATACCGTTCCCGCTAGGGAATTACTTGCAAATCTATTGAAACTGAATAAATCGTAAATCCATGATTTATTTACAAATTAACTTTTTAGTTGTTCACATCTTTGAGACAATTTCGTGAAGAATACAGTTTCTTCTGCTACTTTTACTTTGCATCTCTAGCTGCCAGATCCAGTTACAAGGGGGAAGACAGTTAGAGAAGAATAAGTTCAAGGAAATGCTTCGAAAGTTATCTAAAAATCATTTTTCAAATATTTATATACTTATTTTTTTCTTACGAAGAGTTCGTTTGGTCTCGTGGTAGGTGGAACAACAAGGGTTGGGACCAATGCCGAATTGTTCTTCAATTATTGTATCTCAATGGCATGATATCCAACGTGCTAACGTTTCCCAGTGTATATGACTGTAATAGAATGCTCAATGACGTAACATGTTTCTTTCAGGAGAAAGATCACGTTCTAGCAATGGTCTTCAACCACGATATGAGAGTTGCCTGAAATGAGAATTCTAGTACTTGCTTCACTCAATGGATTGTGTTAATCACCATGTCGTCGAAAACAGTGATTGCTTTTCGCTATACTCAAAAAATTCGTAAAAGGAGAATCCCCAAACGAAACAATCATAGGAAACGTAGCTTCCTCCTTTACCATCAGAACGTTCAAAAGTAAATTGTCGTACTCATCAAACCATCCTTGATCGTATAGTTTTCCAGGTACATTTAAATAAGGTATGAATTCATTGTACTATTTTTTGTCTTCAAGTAATCTGTTTTATTATATCAACTGTGCGTAGATAGAAATCTAAACTTATACTTGCATTAGATTACATCCATTCTTTTCCGTCGTAACTTTGGTTTATTACTCTCTGGAAGTCCACCTCTTCACAAGGATACATGAAGAGGCATCTGCCGCAAATCATCAAAGTGCAGCTACGTTATCAGGGATCACTCCACAAGAAACCAATACGTTCATTTTTAGTTTACCAAGCACTTTATCAGATTGTGGACTGCAAGATATGGAAATATCATGGTAGCCTAGGTACTTTAATTTTCTAAAAAAAAACTTTGGTAAACAAAATCGTTTTTCTAAACAAAGTTATTGTGTAGAAAAAGCAGCATTAGCTATTTGTGTTTATGTTCAAAGCGGAATGCTGACAACGGCATCCAAGTGATTGCCACAAATTAGCTTTGGACATTGAAGTTAATATTCCTAAGATACACCCTATCAATATTTATGTCGCCAAGGTCAAGCTTATCTGAGCAATTCTGATGAGGAGTCAAAAATGATTAAGCTCCAAAAAGGAGAAGCTAGGATGACGATGGCTTACTAACATTTTTTGAGAAATGAAAACGAGAAAGATATGTAAGCCACAATATTCATAATGAATTGATTTCTATCATGGTAAATCATGTTTAAAAGAAAATTGTTGAAGATATTGGATCTAGTTTCTTCTCCAAATAGCAGACGAGCAAATCACGATATGCGTTTGATGGATTGATAATGAACTGCAAGAGCATGAAGATTTCCTAGGATTCTACGAGGTACCAAATATCGAATCAGATACGATCTTATCTGCAATAAAAAGTGCTCTTCTTTGACTTCAGTTGTCAATTACTTGTAGTAGAGGTCTTTGATATGATTTTGCAAGTAATATGGTAGGAAGAATACTGGAACTTGAGTGGTAAAACAAATCTAGGATGTAAAGCCGAAAGCCCATGCAGCGCATTGCAATTAAATTGCAAGATGGACAATCAAAGCTGCCTGTTTCAGCGTGTCACTGGCAACTACGTATATCTATGGGAAGAATGTCTCTCCTCGAAACTTGAAGCAGAGCTACGTGGGAGAATTTTAAGTTGCCAATCTCAAACGAAGAGTTTCAATTATTTTTTGGCTTTAATCTTAGTGAAAGGATTTGATGCCAGTAGAGACAAACTATCTAAAACTTTGCAAAAAGAGAAGCTGTCGGCCATCAGTGAACAGACAAACGCTGAACTAATGAAACGTGTCTTCAGAGCATAAGAGCTTGTGATGACTTCTTGCCTTCTATGAGTCTGTAATCCAGAAAAAAGAAGCGTTCCCAGCTGTTTTCCAGCCTGTACTGCCAAGAACAAGAAGAGTACCGGCTCGTTTTGAAATAGGGAGTTTTTCTGAAACAGAACAGAATCAGTACGGAAGTGATTTCTTTTTAGGCATGGGATCTCGTTGTTGAGGCAATCAAAGAGAGGTTAAGACTGCCCAGCTTTTTTTCTTTAAAAACGTAAGTGCAAGTGATTTTTCGTCTCAAGTGAAATACGTCGAGGGCAATTATACCGACGGCATAAAAATTTCACGATTGTTACCACACACAGCTTGAAATAGTAAAAGTTTGTAAAGAAAGATTGCTTCCATGATATCTGGATGTTATGTTATGATTCGCAGACAAATCTTCTAAAGTCTTGGTTTCGCATTGAGATTGTTGTATATTATTTATATGTTAAGAAATCAATATGGGCTGTTTTTTTTACGTCGGTGGTTGTGGGTACTGGGTCCTTATTTTGACTGGAATTCTCGCGATTGCAAGTAGGAATGTATCAGCATTTTAAGTATGTGGGATCCTCTTGCGGAGGCTATCAAAAAATCTGTGTATTGCTCTTGGGGTAACCTCAGTGTGAGGACTTCATGGGTCGAGAAATTTGACTCTTTATGGCTTAACTGACCTCATTTCGGTTTCGAGTTTAAAATTTATAGTTGCTCTAGTTTAAGGGAACCGATAACGTGTGTGGCAAAAGAGGTTCAGTCCCAACCATTGCTTAGTCCCAAAAAAAGAGAGATGTAAGCCTCTGCCTTCTTTGCAACCAGGCTTTAACTCGAAAAGATAAATTCCAAGCTAAAGGCTAGGCTAGCTGGCAGAGGTTAAAAGATGATGCGAAAGAGTGGCCAGCTATCAACATTCCAGTTGATGATGCAAAGAGTCATTTCACTGCAGTCTATCATCTAATCTAATCGAAAGTGAATCTTTTGCGCTCGGTAAAGCTCAACTTTGTCCGAATGAGTTTGGATTATCTGCAAGTGCATTGTTGCATTTTTCTTTATGTGTCCCTTCTTAGGGTCATGCTGAATGGGGTTGACCTGGTCAACCGGCTGGTTTAATCTCAACCGGAATGGTTTAATCTCCTTAGAAATAGTACGTCTTCATAAAGGGCTACCCCTTATAAATAGCACATAAGAACATTTATAGCATTAAATAACAATCACTTCATAGCTATTTACTAATCTGAAAAAAGCATTTCATCCCAAAGAAAAACAAAACCAACACCACCCCAACTCTGAGTTTATGTTTGGATGAAGCTGCAGCAATCAGTCAGTCATAGCCTTCATGAAGCCAAATAAGTAACTATTTATAATAAAGCTTTTAAACAGTAACTTTTTATACAATATTTGGAAAATATCAGAGAAATTGGTAAATTTATCTGAAAATACCCAGAGAAAAGGGTACTGATGATTCAAGTTTTCTGGCCAGTTTAGAGGAAAGGGTACTTGTTAAGAAAGTTGTCAAGCATGTTTACGCTGGTGCATGGGTCTTAAAATGCAATTATTGTTACAGTTTCAGAGTGCATGAAGGATAAAAGAATACAGTTCATGGAAACGCTTCAGAATTTCTCCAAAAATCATTTTCCAACTATTCATCAACCTATTTTGCAATTTTTTGTATCCTCATGCACCCTGTAACTGAATAAAATCTGCTTGGGTTAACATATGCAAAATTGAAATCATTAGGACAAATTTAATTTTTCTCCAAGTAGCGTCCAAGATGAAAATCGTCCTAGTACTTTTGAAAATATTTGATAAAGATATAGAGATAATTTTTTTACCGATTGCGTGAAAGGCATTCTTCTTCAATGGGCATCCTTGTTTTAAATTAAATTTTATTACATGTGCCTAGGCATGCCACGTCGAAGCTCTAATTCAGAGCGAGAATAATCTCGCAAATTTTTAGCTAATTTGCAGCCACGTTGAAAGAAAGTAGTTGAGGCAACACTTGAATATTACGTTTTGTTTTTTCGAGTTTTTTAAGCGATTTCTTTTTAGTTATTCCTCGCCTAAGCTAGCCCCTTATCCAAAAATAGCGACGCAGTTGCAATGTACGAAGAAGTATGGTACGCAGTTATTTGCCGAATAAGCAGCAAGTTTTTAACAAATTATGCAGTTGTAATAGTATCTGCACCCCTGCATTTGTCTGAATTTCTAAAAGAGCATTTTAGGTGAACGTAGCTAATACCCCAATGTTATTAAAAATTAATTAAATTTGAGCATGATACGGAGGCAGCAGCTGAATAAATTTAACAGTTTTTCCAAATTTTATCATGATACCCCGGAATTTATTTTAGTTAAGCAAAGAAACAAGCAGGAGAAAATCGTTTGAATTTTCACAAAACACCTGAGCAATTTAACTTGCTTTATCTGAGCAAATTCTTGCAAAGCAAGTTCCATAATTTAAACAGAATGGTTTTGAAAAAATCAAATGGGAAAGTGCTTTAAGCTAAAAATTGTTTGACAAAAAACCGAAATATCTAAATCGATTATAACGAAACTATTAATTACTTCAATAATACTCTAGAGCTTTATTTAAACTTGCTATATTTTTGTCAATATTTAATTGAATCTTGTTTTAGAAAAGCAAAACCAGAAAAGGGGGCAGACATCAACAATTTTCTGCTCCTGTTAACACCTCCATTCTTCTCTAATTATTTTCTTCTTTCTTCTAGGCCCTCTCCCTTTTTAATTAACGTTTAATTTTACACATTGTACTAGGTAGATCCCGATGTGACCCCATTGTTATTTAGGTTTATAGGTAGGCCCCAAATTTTTGTAAAGTTTGTTTCTGATGAAGCGTAAGCGAAACGTAATACTTGAGTACTCTATATTTTCGAATTCTTTATTAAATTTATATAGTCTATAGTAAAGAGCTTTTGATTTGTTATCTATACGTCTATATGCTATATATGTCAATATGTCTATATGTCTATATGTCTACCCTCGAATAAGCCCCC
>JAACYV020244751.1:0-17587 GCA_009936425.2 Chrysaora fuscescens | reverse complement strand
GAATGAATAACTGAGCGTTTGCTGAGAGCTACCGGTTGCCAAGTATCTTAGTGTGATCACTAACCTTTCCCGCGCAGAAATTGATTTACGAAATCGTGTATCTTTTTTCATTATCTTTGTCCCTACAAGACTGTACAAGTGGTCAAACCTTTCCTTTGACATACGTAAGTATCTGTAGTGAAACTCGCGGTCGTTCAATCTTAATTCTTGAACTAGACTATGATACTCTCTGGACGTTTTCTTTTGAAAGATATCTCGAACCCAGAACTTTCTTTTTCTTCTATTTCTTTGAATTTCCCGTCTCTATCTACGTTTTCGTAAGAGGTAAACAACAGCCATCATTGCAAGTAGTCTTTTATTTCGGTGAACGGCCATTTTAGATTCACGATAAATGCTACTGAGTCATTTAACCTAGTGAGTACATGCTTCAACTTAAATCCCTGCTGTGACCAAAATTTGTCATTTTTATCGTTTTAATCGTGATAAACCTCAAGTGAGTACCAGGCTATATGAGTGTAATTCACAAGGACAGAATAGCAACTCAAGTCCAACAAAAATCCAAACGAACTACTCGGGTAGCCGGGTGTGAGCGTAAAATGAACTCGACAGTATCAATAGACGGATAGAACGACAGATAGATGAAACAACAGTTTACAAACTTTAAACTCTTTGATTTTATCACCATGAATTGAACTGTAGCGGTTCGAACTGAAAATAAAATTAAAAATATGCTAGCTAACTAAATGCTTAAGGCTAAAATAACATGAAAGAATAACGTATATGCGAATTAATCAATGTATCAAAGCGACGAATCGAAGGATATATTAGCTAGCTCATAGTAAGAAGATACTCATAGTCAGAATTTCGGTTACTACACTAATATAACAAAACGTAAATTAGATTTCGATTAGAGAAACCCAAGAATAATGGGCCTAACCAAAAAAGGGTAAAAAACAAACAACTAAACTTACTTTGGTTTGCACACACACCGAATATAGCAAAGAAGATTGAAGCTTGAACGATAGAATATGTCGAACGAATATAATGATAACTTGAGTGAATACTTAGATAAGCATCCGCAGCTGCCTTAGCTAGATATATAAGAATTAAAAAAACAAAACGATAGATATTTACAGAAAACTCGTACCGCCCGCCGAGTTCCCGTTTACTTCCTTCCACAACATTAAAAGGCAGTGTTGACAAGTTATGCCACGTTTTGAAACCAACAATAGTGAACTTACGATTTGACTACGCAGCTCACAACGACGGTGCAAGCGCGCCATTGCGCATGCTCCCAGGGACATCACCAATTATCTTCGTCGAAGTGGAGTCTAGTACGACGCAAAAATTGAAAATCTACGTAGTCTTCACAACGTAGGTAAATCACTTCTTATTTCCCATATATCTTATTCCTTTCTAGTTTATAATAGGACTGCTGGATGTTTCGTTTATCGGTCTTCTGTGCAAGGGGTGGATTGTAACCAAGTTATAAAAAGCCTATTTCACAATGACGTATTGCGCCATTGCAAACGAGGCGCGAAATCGATAACGAGAAAAGAGATGTTCCAAACTTTGTTGACGCAGCCAATTAGTACAGTTTTGCATTAGAATTGCAGAGAATTTGATCGTTTCTCGTAGTTGTTTATCTTTTTGTGGCAAAATTCAACTATATCTAGTGCCTTGAAAGCCTAGGGAATTTTAATTGAAAGAATTGAAGGAAATACTGAAAGGTTAGGAAGAGAACCTCTGATGCAAAGGTGCAATGTAAGGCCTATTTGATACTTCGCGTCTACGCTGTGATTTGCAGGCCGGAGAACAGCACCAATATTTCACTAGACCTTTAGAATCTTGCGATTTGAACATTTACTTCTCTTTTTAGTCTTGCAACGACGAAGTTCGTTTAAAATACGAATTTTTTTTGGCATGTATTGTCAAGATCTTCCTTGGATTAAAAATTGCTTTCAATTTCATTCAGCTTTATGGTTATCTTGTTATAAAGGCATCTAAAATCAATCATTTTCTTCAAAAAGTAGAGCTTACAAAAAGCTTAAGTCATTCCAATTTTTATGAAGGTTTTTTTAAGAAGATACAAGTTGCAAATATGGTACAACTAAATTTACTTTTTAATTTTTTTTTCTGAAAGCCTCTATAAAAGCCTTCCTAAAAAAAATATTTTAAAAATTAATAAATACTCCTTATAATGTTTGCTCTCCTGTTTGTAATTGTAATTGTTCTATTGGCTTTGGTAAAGGTGGACTTGATAACTGCAAAAATGTTGGCTGTATCCTTTTTGCAAGTTTTTAACAGGAGGGGTCTATAAGATTTTACATAACTGTTTCTTGCACTTCTAAATTTACCTTCTTAGAAATTCCCTGCAGCTACCTCTCTGAAGACATTCAACCCTCTTCCCGTTGAGGAAGTTGTAATTCGAAAATCCATACCATCCAAACAATGGTTTCTTTAGTTTTCATGATGTTTCACTGTTTACTCCTGAAGAGTCTGATCAACATAATCAACCTCCTCTTCTTGTCTTACTTTACATACCTTCCAACTACTTTTTTTTATATATTTTCATTAGCCACACCATTCTATTGGGGAGAAATAAACCAACTTACCAAAATAAAATGTAAAAACAAAAAATCAAACATAAAATTACCTCAAAATTACTTTAAAACTCTAAAATTACCATCTAACCCAACAAAACTAAAACCAGTTAAACTATAATCCTCTGAATATAAATCTCATTAAAAAAAATTTTTTTGGGTCAATACCATGGAACACAATAGTGCCTTGAAAGGGTCCCACTAGCCGAAAAAGCACAATGTAGCATACTGTACTTCTACATCAACTTATTTTTCATTTTGTATATACAAAATACACAAAAACATCAACCAAAATATGATAAATAATATATAAAAAAGATAACATTCCACATGCTCCTATGAGGGACTTGGTGTTTTCTGGGTTTCACTAGGTTGGAATAACCCCTATATTTCTTGCTTTCTATATTTCTTTTGAGACAAAAGAAGCTTTTCAGGATTTTTTGCGGGACCCGAAAGCAACGTAGGCCAATTGGGGTTCCATAAACGTTGTAAAAGGTATTAAAACAACGGAAACCTCCGTATTGTCGGCCAAGAGATCGCTTCTTCTACTTCTTGTAGACATAGATGCTATCTTCGGCATTCTTGTTTGTCTTTATTTTTGAAATTTATAGATAAAAAAGAACAAGAACCAGAAGACGCGTATTGATTTTGGTTTTTGAAAGTACTGCTTGAATGTTGGAACATTTCTTTTTTCGTTATCGATTTCGCGCCTCGCGTTCAGGTAACAATTATGAAATAGGCTTATTATTATATGTATTTTAAACGCTATCGATGCCGCTGCACGGCATCTTCGCTCAGGGGTCTGTGTCGTTTCAATTTACTTAAATCACTGAAACCTCGAGAAAAAAAAAATTAAAATTATTACATGTATTTCTAATGAGGGTCTGTGTTGTTTCCACTTTTTTTTCTCATTGCGCATTACTGCACAATAAATCCACAGTCAACTTGAGAGCTGTCAGTGCGATCACGCATCAGTTGACATTTGAAAGATACCAGAACAAAAATCCTATTGACACTCTTTTGTCTTGTAACAGTGGGTAAACAACATTTGACACAATCGGAAAGGTATGCGAACAAAAGCGTTCGAACTTTATCGGCTCTTACTTCAAAACTCCAAAGAATTTTACGTTAATAAAACGACATAAAGCAAGCAGACCTTTAAGGCTTCGGTCTTGAGAAATAATTTTTCGAAAAAACACAATTTGCTGCAAGCAAGATCGGAAGCAGTATGGCAGAAGGGCCTTTGAAATGCGAAGATGGAAATTCGTTTTAGATTGAAGATGGCGAGCCCGCGAGAAGAAAGTTTACAAAATAAAATAGGTTTGACACTGCTCAGGCAGTGGGGGCAGACGACCAGGGGTAAATGGAGGGAAAAAGTAAAGAGCGCCGACCGTAGGGCAGAGCAAAGGAATTCCTGAAACATACAAACATACATACGTTTGCGCATTATAATATAGACATTTCGATTCATGGATACCTTTTTTGTTTCTGAAATCAATTATAAGATTTTATTGAACTGCTTTACTCTCTATTTAGCTAATCGAAGTATCTATCAAAATGGCGAACAGTTCAAGTCGAAGCCAGAGGGAGCAAGAGAGTGGAAAGCGGTTTCAAATGCGTGTAATACTATTAGACCACTTCGATTCCCTTGATGTTTATTAAGGCAGTGTCCATAATTTTCTATGATTACTTTAGTTATTTAACTAATAATTGTGAATTCACTAGTTTTTTGGGCAGAGGATTAGCAAAGCCAGGCTGCTGCTATACAAATTTGCAATCCGACCATTGGGAGCTACCACTGATTGGAATTTTAAGGCATGCACCCTTTTATGTCCATTGTAGACAGCCCTTTGATTTAAAATAGGTCTGGAGATTGGCCTATTTGTTCCATCCATGAAACCCCAGCAATTGTCTAGTACTGCTCCCTTGATATTGACTGTCTCTCGCAAATAATTTTAGATTTGCTCTTGACAGCCATGGCTGGTCTATATATTTTAAGAGGTTGCCATATCTCTTATAGATAAAGTTTAATACCCAGTTTGAAATCATGCACAACTGAGGGACTGGCCTTCCAAACCTGGGATTTAAATTACTTTACCTACAAGGATAGGCAAGTCGTCTTCACAATATACAGATGCCCTCAAGAGGATCGCATACTAGGCCATTGTAGCACTGGAAGTCTTCTGGCATGTAGAAGATTTCGAGCAAGGAATAGATGTCGTTCTTCCAGAATCTAAACTTAGCCTTGCACTCGTCCTCTTCCATCAGCTCCAAATCGAAACTGGGATAGTTTTGATATGGAAAATAAGGATTCCTGCGCCTATCAAAATTGTGAAGAAGTATCAATTCTTCATCATCAATGATGTTTTCGTCGTGAAACTGGAGTAAAATATCATTAAAATCCTCCATATTCGGCTCGAAGCAAGTATAAAATTTATTGGTGCCAAAATTTGTCTTATTCTGCGTCGGGCAATTTCGTACAAAATTATTTCACAACGCAGCAGCGCTAGTTCCCAGTGCCCCTACCGTGGTCATAGTGAGCTGCGTAGTCAAATCGTAAGTTCACTAATGAGCTCGATTGACCTTTGCAGAAATTTTATCCCATGGAGCTTAAAGTAGAATCAAGCAAAAACAAAAGCGAATAGAGGTCAGTTTGAAAGAAAACAAGAAATAAAATACAGAGAGACCAAAACGTCAAGATGCACTGGAAGCCAAAAATATTCTCAAGGCTGTCTAGACAGACAGGGAAATAGCCATAACCATCTAGCAAACTGGGTAACCGAAAATTTTAAGCTTGCTATTACTTCTTCATACCAAGGTGTGCATTTTGGCAATTGGGACATTTTTTAAAGTTGACCATTGTCACGTGATCGATTACGTATGTTGATGCCGGTCGAAAAAATTAATTTCCAGATATCTTTTTTTTGAAAATACCAAATGAAAGAGCGTTGAAAATGGAGCAAGAAATGACTTACTGATCAAAAGCTATTCACGTGTAAAACTGGGGCTCCTCTGCAGTGGCTGACACTTGACCGAAAATTCTTCTTGTTTACCTGAAGCAAGACGGATTTCAGCGACCCCATGGCTACTTACTAATAGTCTTTACGGATTAAGGTATAACATATGTATGGTAAAATCATCATCCTGAGTTTAATTTTCAACAAACAGCATAAGAAAATAGTCAGTACAATACAGTAAGTTGCAATACAGATCCGGTCACAATACAGAAGTGTTCTTTTCTGACGAGTGCAAGACGGAATTTAGCGACTTAATGTTTACGTGTATACAATATTTACAGAGTAAGAACCTATCTACAGCAGAAATAATATTTATGGAATCTATTTACATTGACAGATTTATGGAATCTATTCAGGTCTTTGAACCATAATGGCAGACTCTAAAAATCGTGAAATCGGTAGCAGCAAAGCGGAAAATTATAACGTTCTTTTCCTACAACATTTTCCGCTGCCTCAATCTGCATTCTATCTTGATCTGGATTAGATGAAACATTGTTACCTTCTATATCTTTCCGTCGGTTACGTGCTTTTTTCTTCCTTGGTCTTCTTTCGCTTTAACTCACTTCGTCATTGCTCAGATCTTCTTCATACGTGATTTCTTTTTGCAATTGTTTTCTTTTTCTGAGAAGTGAAGGTGGCAGCTGCTTTCCTTTGAACCATAATGGCTTTAAGACACTCTCTTCTTCATTCTAAAGCCAACCACTTTCTTCAAAAGCAGGAACATGAACATTAAGCTGACAACTTTGAAGTCAACAATATGCTTGAAAATTTGCCCTTTTGATAGCCTCTTCGATAGTATCTGGATCAGGTGGTAGTGAACTGGAGGTTTTTGCTTTCATATTTTTGTAAAGGCGTATTCTTGTTTGTAGATATGACTCATTCTCTTTACCGTTGTAAAATACTGTTCTTATGAGCTCTTTAACCAATTCAATGCTTTCATTCGTTATATTTGGATGTTTTCCTAAATTTTGGAGCAAACCACACTTTGATGAATCACTCAACAACTTTTAAACAATTTTCACTTTGTCTGTCTTTAAGAAATAAGACGTAGTGTCGCAGCCAGACAAGGCATGTAAAGCAGGCAAACATCGACACGTCTGGTGACCAAGAGCAGCACATATATCTCCCACATCAACAAACTTATCAGAGTCGTATTTGAAATACCACTTGTTTGTCTTCCTTAGCAAACGTTTAAAAGCCCAGATAAGTAATATTAATACATCTGTGTCTTTCGAGACAATAACTACGTCCGTTGAAGCCAAGAATGCATGCAGCACTAGACGACTATCAGCTTCTTCGTGGTTGCAGTTGTGAACTAATACTGCCTCTTTGCCACCAGCTCTATATGTGTCGCTTCCATCAGTAATCACGAAAGGTTGCTTAAGCTGCCTCCTACCCTCTTCGCTCAAGACATATTTTGCAGTTTTGAATTAAGCTTTGTTTGTTTGCTCCATTGTGAAGAAATTCATTCAATTTTAATCCCTGCGGCATATGTTGATCATAACCTTCAAGTATTACTTTCAAACCCTTTTTCCTCGACTTCTTCGGGTAACTTCTTTCTTTGTATGTGTCATTAATCATGCCAACTAATGCAGGCTGCAGTTCTTCGGGGGGTTGTAAGAACTTGAGAAGCCCTTCGATTCATTCTCGGTATGTTTTCTTTGCTTTCAAGGTCCGTATGACTGCCAGTCCATCAATAAACCATGATGCTTTCTTCAGAAGATTACACGGTGACGTAGGTGTTTTCGAAATAAGGAAATTTCTAAGTGAGCTCTTATCAGATTGCCTGAGTTTGCCTTCTGGAGTTGCAATGGCCAACGGGAAGAAGGCTTCTTCTAGACTCACAGCTTTTGCAACTATAAGACCAAATGCCTGGCAATCCTTTTTCAAAACAGAAACAGCCTTTAGAGTTGATTTCCTCTTTACTAGCCCAGTGTTGAGTTTTTTTTTTGGGATTGGTTCAAAGAAATTGGTTGTTCCCTCTATCAACCGCGCAGAAACGAATGACAAGAACGCTGCATTCCCAACATTTGAAGCATTGACCATGTCTTTTGCCGTGACTGGGTCTATTTCAGCGCCTGTTGGAATACTTTTCGGCTTATCGTCAGAAAAAGAATTTGCTCCATATCCTTTCAGAGTTCGCAGTAGTTTCGAGACGTGATTTGCGTGCAACTTTCATCCACTGGCTGTCATTTCTTTGTGAGTTGCAGATGTTTTAATCTCTAGCTGATTTCGAAGAGCAACACAAAGCATGCTGTGTATATGAATTGTTTTCACCCAAGTGTTAACCGATTCAGGATTTGTACTGAAGCCTGACCTGAAAGGGCCCACGGTACCCTTAGTCTCCTTGTTGAAAAGTCCAGTTTTTAGATCTCCATGTATTGTGGAAAACCTTTTACCAGATATACTTCCACCATAACCAGAGCTTTTTAGATTTTCATATACATCACTTTTCCTCGTTTTATAATCTTGTAGAAGAACGTGTTGATAGCTGCAATACCGCGCGTCATTTGGTGGTCAAAAGCAAACAGAAGAGGAATCATCTCACGCTCGGCTTCCATATGACGATTTATGTCCGATTCTGTTACGGCTGATACCAGAGCAAGCAACAAAGACACATTTTTCAGATAACATACTGTTGACTCACTGTCACTTGATTCGTTGTAATACAAAATGCGCTGCTGCAAGTCGTTGAACTGTGGTAGTGCTAACAGATCATCAAATGTATCGCATGTCGGCTGTCTTCTCGGATTTATTAACGCAGACATCAATTCAGCGTCAGTTTTAGTATGCCCCTCTAGAAAAGGATGGAAATGATAATCAAATATGAGCATAAAAAGTTGACGTGAAATATGGCAGTAGTTGTGTAGGAAATCCTAGACATTAGGTAATCTCTAAAAGGACATTATTTCGTCAAGGACAATATTAGACATTACACTCCCTGTCATCAAACAGTGGGTTTCTTTGTTTTGTTACTAACGCAACTAATAGCTTGTCTGACGCATTATCGATTACTTTGTTTTGATTTGTACGTAAATTTACCCGCGTTTTTAGAAAATTATGTAATCTCTGTTGATATTTTAACCTGGTTTTTATTACTAGGGAATTTAGAAAACTGCTTAAATACAGCGTAACTTTCAGTAGGAGTTAGATAGGATTTGAGTTGCCTCAGTTAGGAATGTTATTCTATGAGCATAATAATCCTCATCAAGAATATTTCTCGTGATTTATTAAGTGTCACTGGGAGTTTCTAAGTGAGCGCGAAGAATAGTATAACTCTTTAAGAAATTCCCCTCACCAAAAGTGGCGACCGTGCCAGGACACGCAATGGAACAATATGAAAAATAACTGAAAACTGGAAAATTCATGCTGAAGGATTGCGAAGAGGCCTTTGAACTTGAAGACAGAGAAGACATCGAACTTGCATACGAGAAGATTTGCCGAATCGTCAAAAAGCTGGACAAATCCAAGGATGACGTCGCAGAAGAAATGCTGGGGAAGGAGGATACGATCGACCAGGTGCGACAATGGAACCAAACACAGAAAGAAGAAATCAACCCGATTCGTGAAATGCGCAAGAGACTGAAGGAAAAGCTGGACTGGTTCAGCTATCAAGAGTCCGGACAGAAACAGGAGAGGGAAATCGTGCTGCAAAGGCAAATCATGGAGGAACAGACCCGCGTAGCCCTGGGAAAAGAGAAGGAGATGGAAGAAATGAAGATCAGACAGCAGGAGGGCGAGGAATAATGGTGCCGAAAGAAACTGTCGTTGGAAGCCGAGGTTGCAGCAAAACGATGCCGAGAAGAGAAAGGCAAGGCTCAATCGGTTAAGCTTCAAAAGTACACAATCACCCCGTTTAAAGGAGAATACAAGGATAGGTTGCGCTTTTGGAATCAGTTCACAGTGGAAGTTGATGGATCGGGTATCTCAGAAATCAGCAAATTCAACTACCTTTTGGAATTGGTGATGGGAAAGCCCAGAGAAGATATCCTTGGATTGCCCCACACAAGCGATGGTTATGAAGAGGCCAAGCGGATTTTGGAACAAACCTATGGCAGAGATATCAAGATACACAAGACTCTGATTAAAGAATTGGAGAATTTGCCTCACATCACAACCGTCCATAAGCTGACAGAGATCCACAACTTCTACAACCACCTCGCAAGGATCATCCGAACACTGGTCACCATGACGAAACTGGAGACAGCCCAGAGCTTTGTTTACTCTCTTATGGATAAGTTGGAAAATCCCGTGAAAAAATCCTTAGTACAGAAAGACGACGACTGGGAAGAGTGGAAGCTGGAATAGTTGGTTGAGAGTCTCCGCAAATACATTAATCGAAATCCACTGCCAGAAACGGAAACGGGAACCTCGCCATACCCCAACCAGCTGTAGAAAAGTAGTGAATTTCAGGACTGGAGGAACAAGCGGGATAAGATGCTACTTGCGAGAACCCAGAAACCCCAAAGAAGAACCCCTGGTTGCGTATACTGTGGACTGCCGAGTGTCGACTGCTTGAAGGTATTGGACATTGCAGCCAGAAAGGATATTCTGAAGAAGAGCAGACTGTATTTCAATTGCACCGGATTTGGACAATGGCTACCAAATGTGACTCCAGAGGATGCGGGAAATGTAACCGAAAACACCACACATCTATCTGCGATGCCACACCAGTGACGAGTTTTCCAGCCCCAACCGCCCCAGGCCCAGATGCAGAACAAGGGAAACGTGCGATAAACAAGAACACGGCGATCTATGCAACAGTAGTAGCGAAAGTGAATGGAGTAACTGCTGGTATTATGATAGACTCTGGTTCTGGAAGCTCTTACGTCGGTACAAGTCTGTTGACACAGCTGAAGCTCAAGCCATCAAGAATTGAGAAGAGGATCATAGATCAGATGTATGGGACAGTGACCAGAAGAGTCGAGATTTACAAAGTGAAGATCACATCTGACGTGGTAGAAGATTTTTGGATGGAGTTAACGTGTATGAAAGGAGAGAAAGAAATACTGACTTTCCTACCGAATCCAAGAATCAAGTCCCTGAAGAAGAAATATGATCGTTTCAGATGTCTCAGTTTCAGTGTTGAAGGTGCCATGGACGATATGCTGCCAGTTCATTTGATTTTGGGTACCTCTGACTTCCAAAGAATCAGAACGACTGAACCATTGGTATTAGGCCCTGACCCTGACTGTGATCCTGTAGCAAAGTTCACGATGCGAGTGGAAAAACAGTTGGCAGTGAAGTTGGAACAAAAAGGGTTTCTTTGCAAATTCCACCAAAGACGAAGTCGAACAGATGGACTGGTCGACGAAATTGGGGATGATGCAGATTTTCATGAAAACTTCAAGAAGAACATCGAACGCATGGAAGATGGAAGTTATCAGACAAGACTGCCATGGAAACCAGAGCACTGCACAGTACAAACCAACCAGGATATGGCGATGGCCAGACTACACAGCACAACCAGAAAGTTGGAGAAGCTAAACAAACTAGAAGAATACCACCAGTTGATGTCAGAACAAATGCGAGATGGCATATTGGAGGAAATCCCAGACGAACCCATCAGTGAAGTAGTTCATTACGTGCCCCACCAACCAGTTATCCATGAAGAAGCCGAGTCAACCCGCCTGAGGATTGTGTATGACTGCTCAGCTCGTGCCAGTAGCCAAGTGCCCTCATTGAATGACTGTCTGGAGACTGGACCATCCTTACAGCCCCACATCTTTGACATACTGCTGAGGAATCGTATGAAGAAGTACTGCATCACTGGTGACGTAAAGAAAGCATTCCTACAGATCAAGCTGGATCCAGTCGATAGAGATGCGCAGAGGTTATTCTGGTATGGAAACTTGGAGGAAAGGAAAATAGCGGCTTATCGATTCACCAGGGTGATATTCGTATCACCACCTAGCCCATACATGTTGGGAGCCACGTTTGAGAAGCACATTAGCCAGTTCGAAGCGAAGTACCCCAGACCGTGTAAGATCTGAAAGAAAACACATAAATGGATGACGTACAATTTGTTTGCGATACTGCGGAGGAGCTTGGGAAATTCAAGGAAGAAGCAACCAAAATCGTGAATGGATTCCAGCTCCATAAATGGCAAAGCAACGCACCCTTTGAAGTTGACGCGACCAGCAGCAAAACAGGAGTTGAAGACCCCACATACGCTAAAGTCATCATTGGAACTCTACCCAGCGAGACGAAAATCCTTGGGATTCCATGGGACACGAACAGAGATGAGTTCAGAATCAGTTTTGCAAAGTGTACAGAGAATGGAAACAGGGGAGCAATAACCAAGAGAAAGATGCTTTGCATCATCAATGGCGTGTTTGATCTTTTGGGCATTGTATCTCCTCTGATTATCACTGGCAAGATCTTGTACAGCAAAATATGCTTGATGAAATTATCTTGGGATGAAGAATTACCCAGCGAGATTGCAGAGCCCTGGCACAAATGGATCAAATGCTGGGCCAAAACACCCTCTGTATCCATACCCAGAAGTGTAATTGGTGGTGAAGTGGTGAAAATGGTAATACATGGCTTCGCAGATGCAATCAACCAGGCAGTTTCAGCATCAATTTATATCGTGGCGTTCTATTCCAATTCAGACGTGAGTCAACGCTTATTGGTATCGAAGTCCTGGATAGCCCCTAAGAAGAGTATTCCTCACCCGTAACTGGTTGGCGCTCATACCTTGTGTAAGCTGGTGAATCATGTGGAGAGGACATTGGTTGAATATCCGATGGAAGAGTTCCATTGATGGGTGGACAGCACCACGGTATTGCAATGGCTAGGAGAAAATGGCACGTGGACCCAGTTTGTGAGAAACAGAGCGGCAGCAATCAGAGAAAGCAACCTGACGAAATGGCACTATATTCCTACTGAAGAAAACCCGAGTGACAAAGGTAAAAGAGGAGTTGGCCCGAAAAAGCTTGGAAAACTGTGGTTCCATGGCCCAGATTGGTTGCAGAATGAAGATGAATGGCCTAGTCAACCAGAAATCGCAGAGACGGCCGAAGCAGTGTGCGAAAGTCTGCCTAAGAAAGAGAAACAATTGATGGCGAAGGACGAGACAAATGAGCCAGATCATTTGTGTACACTGTTGGAGAAGTTTTCGTACTAGAAGACGTTGCGCATAACGGCCTTAATGATGAGATTCATAGCAAAATGCAGAGGCAGAAGAACTCAAGAACCGCTTCGGCAGAAACATATTGGTTGAAGAAAACCCAATCCTCTGAAGAACTCAAGTCCGACGTCGATCTGAAAATGGATGAAAATGAATTGTGGAGATGCAGTGGAAGAATCCCAAGATACAACCCCATATTCTTGCCCAAAAATAGCAGATTGGCAGCCTTACTCGTACAGCAAAGCCACAAGAGGACACTTCATGGGGGAGTTGCAATGACATTGAGTGATATGCGGAAAAGGCACTGGGTTCCCAAACTTCGATCAATGGTGAAGAAGATCTTAAACGAATGCAACCGCTGCAAGAGACACAGAGTGAAGCCCCTGCCAAGTCCTGGAAAATCCATGCTGCCAGAGTTCAGAGCCCAGCTGAGTGAGCCCTTCGCCTTCATCGGAGTGGACTTTGCTGGACCAATCGTATATAAGATCAGGAAATCAACCTTTGGGAAGTCATATGTAGCCCTATTCACTTGTGCAAGTACAAGAGCTGTCCATCTAAAGCTTTGCAAAGATCTATCAGCATTGGAATTCCAGAGGACGATGAAAGAGTTCGTTGCTAGAAGGGGACCACCTCAGGTAATGCTGAGCGACAATGGCAGAACGTTCGTTGCGACAAAGAAGTGGTTGAAGACCTTAGTCAAGAATGAAGACCTGATGAATTTCTTGGCAAACCGGAGGATCCAGTGGAAGTCCAACCTTTCTCGTGCAGCCTGGTGGGGAGGATTTTTTGAGCGACTGATGGGAATAATGAAAAGAAGCCTCTCGAAAGTAATCGGCAAGTAACTCCTTATCAAGTCATCACGCAAAACATTCTGGTGAGCGGAAGACCACAAGTGCTCCTGGAAGAAGACTTGGACAACTGGTCCAAGGAACTGAAACGACATAGCAGATTGCATTTACAAAGAAAAGCAAAGATCAATTGCGAAAACGGTGGATGAGTGAGTACCTATATGCTCTAGAAGAGACAAAACAGCAACGCGGAGGAGGCACAGATGTTACCCCGAAAAGAGGAGCAGTCGTTTTGCTGAAAGATGACACCAAGAACAAGTCTTTTTGGAGGTTAGGAAGAGTTATTGGAATCACTGTGGTGGAGACACGATAGTTCGTGGACTGAAATTGAAGCTCGGAAATGGAAATATTGTGGAACGACCCCTAAAACTCGTATGTGACCTGGAGATCGGTGGAGAAGATGAAGCCGTAGAATTGAACCCCCTGGCTAAGGAGTTTACCCCTGAAGGAAGACCAACGAGGAAGACTAAGACTGAAGCAATGAACCAAATCAAGGGAATTGGACTGTATGAAGATGAACAAGGCTAAACTATAAAACTAAAAGTTTATTATTAAAACTTTAGTCACATTTAACATAAGTCACACGCAACTAATAGCTTGTCTGACGCATTATCGATTACTTTGTTTTGATTTGTACGTAAATCTACCCGCGTTTTTAGAAAACTATGTAATCTCTGTTGATATTTTGACCTGGTTTCTATGACTAGGGAATTTATAAAACTGCTTAAATACAGCGTAACTTTCAGTAGGAGTTAGATAGGATTTGAGTTGCCTCAGTTAAGAATGTAATTCTATGGGCATAATAATCCTCATCAAGACTATCTCTCGTGATTTATTTAGTGTCACTGGGAGTTTCTAAGTGAGCGCAAAGCATAGTATAACTCTTTAAGAAATTCCGCACAGTTGTAAGGTACCGTCAGAATGCTCATACCTGTAATATTCTCGATTCGAAATTGAACAAGAGCATCAAAACATTATTTGTGCAATCGCATGCTCCTGAAGTAGTGTCTGCCTTCAAGTGCAGCGTCTGCCGACCAAGCTGCAATGACTTCAGCATCTATAAACCATTGTTTAAAACCTTTCCAGCTGAATCTTTTGTATAATAATTTGTACATCACTCGCAGTTGATGAAACCCACCCATCAAAAGCACAATTCCTTTATAAATTTCAGTGTTCTCCCACAAAATGTCGCAAAGCTTTGAATATACAGCTTCATCAGAGTGGACGTAAATGTGAGATATGACAAAGATCTTCCAACATGTCCAACAAAAAGTCAAGATATTCTTTACACACAGGATAATCAGGCAGCGGAGGCTTAACGGGTAGATAATCTTGAACACAAGCTGTTGTTTCTTGGCTTGTTACCATTTTGTTGAATGCGGTCCAAGATCCTAGCAATGGCAGCTCAAGATCATCTTCATCATACTTCAGACATCCAGCCAAAGACCAAGCTATATCTTTTTTTAACGATAGATCACGCAAATCTCTCTTGGTACAGTCATCATACGACGCGAAGAGCGGTGGACCAACAGGCTTGCCTGGGTGATAAAAGGTAACTTTCTCTTGCTAATCATACTCATCAATGATGTCCAATGGTCTCTCATTTGTGCCGATTATAGGGATAAGTTGCTGCTGCATTTTCGTTGGCACTTGGAAAACAGTCATGTTTGTGTCGTGAGTGGTGCCAGCCCCTGTCCAAGTGTCTTGTCACCCGTCGTTGTTATCGATAGTGCTATGAGTTATAACTCCTCTATGAAATGGTGCGATGGAACTTCTACTTGTCAATACCATTCTGGACCACAATTGATTCTGGAGACGTATATTATTATAAGACATCACATGGTTACATTCATGAAGATAGTTCACAACTTCTTTGTTTCCTTAAAGCAAGAAAAAAATTTCTTCTTATGTTTAGCGAACAATCTACATGAAATAGATATATACATGATAGAATGGAAAAATTACATCAGTGCTATACTTTGAAAAATATAAGTGCGCATACCTGTTAATCAATGAATAACTAGACCCATTATTGCCTGCTTTGGTGTTGTAGTGGAGGTTATCAAGTTTTCCCAATCACTTGCTAATGACCAGAGTTTCTTAGCTTTTGCTCTAGATGTTACAGCATATCCATACTCATTTTTCGAACCATGTTCGTGCATAGTATATTGCATTATAAAGATCTGGATCAGGCTCTTGATCAAGCATTTCCAAAAATTCTTCAGGTGAAGCTGGAAATTTTGATCTTTTCTCTTTCACTGCTGCAAATTTTCGGCGCAACATTCTTCCAAATGCCCTTATATGGCCCTCGTCTCGTAAATCACAACCAAGTAACGTTGCCACAGAATATTCACAGGGGTTAATATCCGTAGAGTGAACAATGCGGTATTTGCCTGACGGAAAGAAGCCAGTGTTGTCACCAAGTTCATGCTGAAGAATTCCCCGCAAAGACTTTGTCTCCTTGACTACTGGTGTATCTAGCTGCTGCTCCTTGCTAAGCAATTCCAAGTCAGTCAAGAGCTCATGCAACAGAAAGGCCTTCTTGTCTCTGATCACTGCCGTTTTTAGATTATACAGAAACATGTTTAATACCTACTTTTCCGTTTCTTTAATTGCATTTTCTTCTTCTTCTTGAGAAACAGGTTAAAGAGCAAAGCGAACGTAACAAGATTGATGATAAAAAATATTGACGGCAAAGATATCATGAGATTGACCACTTAGAAGAAGATGCAAACGTCGTGCAGCTGGAAATAGCTTGTGAAACTTGTCTTTCATGTAGACATCTTTCTGCTGAATCAGCTTGTCAGCAGTTGCATCAGTAGAACATCTTGTAAGCCCACCTTCGTTGTAAGGGTTGTTGTCCACTAACCATTTCGAATTACAAATAAAGCAGATAATTTTAACTGTTGAGAAGTCTTTCTGTGATGTCGTCGTTCTTTTATTTGGTGAAGTATTTATTTCAGACAAATTGGTTACGTTAGGACTAGCTAAGTTGTCGCCTTTAGAGCCATATTTTTCCAAGTATCGAGCGTGATAGTTCCTGAATTGAACACAGCAGTTTGTATGAGCGCAAATCTCATTCCTTTTATTTCTATCGGAAGCTACTACTTTGTGAACCTCGGAAAATATATGTATTTCATAAGTGGGTGGAATATCAATTTTCACCCATTCTAACGCCAGCTAAACAAATTTATCTAGGCCTTTCTTGCCAATGATTTGACTTCTTGATATCTTTACTGTATAGAACACAACGAAGCCCAGACTTAAGTTCGACCGGACTTAATAAGGAAGCAGCTTCTTCCATTTCTTGTTAATCCATTCCAAAATAATTAGTACATAGCAAATTTAACATGCAAAATTGGGTCTGTAGCAATCTCTCGACACACAGATAGAAGGAAATAAATACTACTTGCAAGAATGAAATTAAATGAAATGAGTCTCCTGAGATTCAACGGCGCATTCACTAGTACTCAACATTTCATTTCATATGGAGTTAATTAAACAATGACAATGTGAAAATGTTTCTCAATGGGCACAAAGCCTTCCTCTTAATGGGTTGTACCATAAATTAGCCAGAGTGGACGTCTCTTACAGCTGGAACACCCACGGTGTTTAAACTGAGCGTGGGAAGTAGTTATGTTCGCTGAAACAAGGTTGCTTATGAACTTTAGGAATACATCTCATTTAAGCCACTGTGGAGGAGCACCAGTTTTACACGTCATTAGCTTTTGATCCGTAAGTCATATCCTTGTAGTGTTTTATAAATTTTTTCCTCCATTTTGAACGCTCTTTCATTTGCTATTTTCAAAAAAAAGATAACTGGAAATTAATCTTTTTCGACCGGCATCAACATACGTCATCGATCACGTGACAATGGTCAACTTTAAAAAAAATGTCCCAATCGCCAAAGTGCCCACCTTGGTATGAAGAAGTAATAGCAAGCTTAAAATTTTCGGTTACCCAGTTTGCTAGATGGTTATGGCTATT
>JAACYV020244418.1:0-17611 GCA_009936425.2 Chrysaora fuscescens | reverse complement strand
CGCTGATTATAATGAGCATCTCCTTTATATAAACTCTAGCTTAAATGAAAATATTAAGAAATTCAAATTGTGCCTTTTTCTTGACGCTATGACTGCTTAAAGGCAGTCTGCCCGTTTTATAGTTCGTTGGAATAAAATTCTTGCATTATGGACTCTAATACAAGGCAATATCTGCACAGCCATTCGGCAATGCAGTACGTTTCTAGAGCATTTGTGTTCAAGGCATTTGGTGGTAATATGTTCTGTGATGCTTGAATTTCGTGGCCATAAAAATAGCGATGAAGTGATGCTTGAATTTCGTGGCCATTAAAATAGAGATGAACACATAAGGGGACAGTCTGTCTTTAATTGGCCCGGCAGCAAGGGTACAATAATTCTGTGTTCAATAAACTTATTTTCAGAAACTTTCTGTTTCATTATTTATTGATCTCCAGAAACTTCCATTGCCATGATATATTCACGTAAGTACAGCCTGACAAATACCTGCAGCACACAACAAGGAACACAGGGCACAAGGGAAAAATTGCGATTAAAATTAAGGATATCGAACCATCGCTTGAAACTCTGAACGAGGCTCGTTTCCTCGTGGTTGTAAATAAATAGAAGATCCCATATATATTCTCAGTGCTGTAACTATTTTCTTCGAAGAGTAAACTTCCAGTAGTTTTCTAACTTGCTTTATGGACCTTGTAACAGTAATAAGAATCAGTTTGCATTAGCATTTCGAGGTCTGAAATGCACATACCATCTAAGGTAGAAGTATACCATATTCATGCATGGGAACATTGTCCAATTCTCATTGTTGAAATGACACCAATGTGATTATGATGATGATGATGATGATTATGATGATGTGTTATGTACGGGATCTTCATATGCGCGTCCCGATTACGCAAGTTGGTAGAGCTGAGGTAGACGAATGGAGGACAGACCAATTTCGTGCAGCGACTGTCAACAGCAAGAAGATATCCCGAGTTTAAGGAATGAAAACATTCGCTCTTTTAGCTCTGAAACCAGAAATAATAGTGAAAAAGCTCTATGGGGCTAAGCTCCAGATTCCTGCAACGAACCAGTTATATTTGGTGGAATAAGTGGTTTCAAGCAAGAGGCGTTTTAATTTCGCCAATGCTATTGGCCTAAATGGTGGTTTTGTCATTGCAACGTGGATCAGTTATCTCCAGAAAGAAATAATTCAAGATGCCGGATGATTTGAAAAATCTTAGACTTTCTCCGATACAGCAGATGATATCATCATGCTCTGGAGCTTTTATGGTTTCTCTTCTTTGTAAGTAGAGTTGATCATTTTATCTGCAAAAGACCGGTTTAGCTGCAGTGTTTTTAAATTGCTACACTAACTTGCGTCTTAAAATTGCATAATGAAATTGTAAAGTAAATCGTATTGTATGCTTCATATGGGTTTGTCATGTCTTAAATGGAAGTTCCTAGAATAAAAAATCACTTTCTACTCAAAGTGTTCTGTGCTAAATTATGACAGCCCCATTTTCTTTGTTTTAGCAACTCCTTTTGATGTGGTAAAGGTTCGCTTGCAAGCACAACTAAAGCAAAAAATACCAATTGCAAAAGGTAAGGGATACCTATTAAATCATCCCACTCTGTGATCCATTTTTGCAATTTTAGCCAGGTCCAGAAGACAGATCTTAAAGCCAACTTGTAAACAGATGTAATTGCTTTGAATCACTGGTGCCTCTTCCTTTTTGTATACAATGCAGAGTGTAATCCAATGAAAGAGTTTTGGATCACACTGTAATGCTATGTTGAAACTGACCAAAGAAAATATTGTAGGTCACACGACTCTATAATTTCTCCTCAACCAACTCATCTCTCTGTTTTATATGTTATGTGTATAATTTTATAAATTAAACAAGAAAAACTCTCTTCAACACCGAAATTAATTTGTGTTTTTTAGCTGGCTGCCTTGTGGTCAACCCAGCCCCAGTTAATCAGATTTGCTACTGTGGATTCACACAATCTGTTGGAAATTCAATTTCTTGCCTTATTCATGCTGAACCCCCAGCAGTCAAATTTACATCTACTTTGGTAAGTGTTTGAAGTATAATGTCTTCTCTAAACATCCTGCAATGCTTGGCCAATGATAGAAATTGTGAGCCCCAATAGAACTGCTGGGTTCTTGGGCCGTACTATAGATCCTTGAGTTCACCCTTGCCCCTGGTTTGGTTTGGTTAAAAAAACAACTGCCAAAACAAAGTCGCAATAATTTTGAATTTTGTTGTTGTGAGCTATATAATGCTTAAATTCTCGTTTCCTAGCTTTCCATTGAGGTATTTTGTTTAGCTGAACCTTCAAATTTTTTTAATCCTTTCCTAAAATTGAGTGCCTCCTGCTAGAACCAACCTTCCAAAAAATTGGAAGTCAAGCTAATGCTATCAGATCTCAAGTTTTGTCTGAAAAAATAAAAATTTTACGTCAAGTTGTTTCATAGATGACTTTTAATAGACTTTATGGACACCAAAATACACCAGTAGTTATCATTATTTTCTGAAACAATGCATGCTGTTAGGATATTTGTTTACTGCAACTGGTATATTTGTGTTTCTTATTGATAGATCATGCTGCAACCCTGGCAAATTGATTTACAAGCTTTGCAAAGCTTCCATTATAGAAAACCAGGGCTTCCTCTGTGAATTAGAATAATTTGATGTGAAGCAGAACTAAATGCAGCTACCAGTAGAAATTGCTGAATCACCATGACTCAGCCAATATGATATAGTTGATATGGATGTGTCCATTTATCATAGACCACCAGCAATTATGATTCTACAGGTGTCCATTGCTGAGGCTACAACCAGCTTGTTGTGGCAAACTTTGAAGCCACAAATTGAATTTTTCATGAAGACATTAAAATTGCATTTCAAAAAGCAAAAGAGTTTGTAAAATTCCAAGTTTCAAGACAAGGATCTTATCTTTGTTTTTGAAATTTCTATGAAAATATAATTCTAATTCCAATGAAAAGATCAGAGCCCTATTAAAACTTCCTGGCTTGCAAGCATAAGAAAAATAAATATAATAAAATTTCTATTATTTTGTTTTTTAGGATGCATTTACAAAGATAATTCAAATTGAAGGACCTTATAAATTATGGAAAGGATTACCAGCCACATTGTAAGCCTCTCGGATTACTTTTTAAAAAGATCTGAATCATCAAATTAGATTGCTAAAAATGTATGAAATGAATTTCAGCTTGGATTCCCCCTTCTAATGCTGACTCACCTCTAAATGTTTAACTACATTTTAAAATTCTTAAGCCTGTTTCATATGCAGTTTATACATGTCAAAACAGCCTTAATCTTCTTCTCCTCATCACTTTGTTAATAACAGCAATCAATGAAAAAAAAATTAGTGACATTATTTAATTGATGATATTTAAATCACTTAGACCCGAATTCGACCACTCAATTTTAGAAAATTGTGGGTAAGAATCTCTCAAAAAGGAAAGATTGCTAAAATGAAACAAAACATTTGGCACCAAGAGGAATTTGTATTCTTAATGTTTGATTTCTTATAGAGTCATGATGGTACCTCAGACGGTTGTATATTTTACTGCGTATGATCAATTAAAATCCAGACTTGGTTTGGTTGAAGGACAGCAAAATGTATTTGCTCCCATGTTAGCTGGCATGAGTGCTAGAGGTATGTGTTACTGTTAATAAGCAATGCTGCTAAAAAGACTAATCTTAATATCATTAGAATTTCATAGACTTCTTACTTGTTGTCCACCTCATGCTGTCATCTATAGGGATTAGCTTTTGATTAGCCTTATGTTTATTCCTAGCTGATTACAAATAAATCTACACACTTACTGCGAGATGAACAATATAGTTAAACATTTACTTGTTAAAATGTTGCAAATCAGGTAGAGTAGGGGTTGCTGTAAATTTATATTTTGTTGTTAGGTCATTTTTTGTGTCACTTAAATTTATTTTCTGTTTTCATCAAGTGTTTGCTGTTGCTGCCATCTCCCCAATTGAAATGGTTAGAACTAAACTGCAGTCAAGGAAAGGTTACCGATACAATGGTAATTGATGTAATTTTATCCTGATCTTCATTTCTTATTAAATGTATTAACAGTGTAGATGCAAAAAAGTAATAATATTTTCTAGTGCAATCTAAGTTGGAGACTCTACCTTCAGATCTCATTGTAACTGATATAGTAAAGCTGTATGAGCTCAAATTATTGTAATTCACAATATCTTATATTTTTCAAAAATACATTCTTAAGCAGAAACTAGGTTCTTTTTATGGTAATATATCCTCAAATATCATTGCTGTTTCACCTTATAGATGTCTTCTCTGTGGTTCTCAATGCAATAAGACAAGAAGGAATTTTTTGTATGTGGCGAGGAATGGGGCCAACTCTTCTCAGAGATGTCCCGTTTTCTGGTAAGTCACTTACAAAAATCATTTTAAAGCAATTTGATAAATAAAGTATTTCACACACTGCATATGTCATACAAGCTACCAAATTATACATTTTTGCCTTTGACTAAATTTTTCCTTTTTAGCTTTTTATTGGACAGCATATGAACTAACAAAAGCACAATATGCTGAGCCTTCATTTGGAGTAACATTTGCCGCTGGAGCTAGTTCTGGAATGGTAAGAAAATTGATTTGAATTTTATGATTGTATTTTGTGATTCATCTTTTTGTTTAAGTATCTACAATAAATAAGCAGTACTTTTATTTGCCTTTGCTACTTTGAATTTTGATTTTGTTTTCTATGGATCCTCCCGCCCTTGTTTTTTAATTAGTTTTGCTAATTTGTTCAATGTTTAAATTCAGTTTGCTGCGCTGCTTACAACACCATTTGATGTTGTGAAGACACATCGACAAATGGAACTTGGCGAGCTTGGATATGGTAAATAAAACTATATTTTTCCGTGTTTTTCTATGATTGATATATCTTGATTTTGAAGAAAAAGATTGTTATCGAGAACTGCAATGAGCATGTGAGGTATCATGGACTTGGGCTGCAAAAATCCCTACAAAATATTTGAATTTCTTTGTTCCCAGCTTCGTTAGCCTTCTACTGTTTTTCTCCAAACAAAATTAGTTATTCAATGGACGAATCAATTATGTAATCCTTCTTAGAGAAATGTTCAAATTCATCTCATGATGCTTGTTTTTGCAGCAGATCTAATTACCTGGCATTTAAGTCAGTGATTTGAAGGTTTTTCTTAATTCTATTGCAGGCATACCTGGCAGAAAAAGGCTTCCTTTCACTTTCACATTAGTTTTTAAACTATGGACTGAACAAGGATTCAAATCACTGTTCACAGGTAAATCAAACTTCTAACACATCTTTATTCCATTACAATTTTTAGATTGTTTTCACTATCCTGCTACTCCATAATTTTCGAGATCAGCTTCAGATTTTATTGATTAATTATTCTTGATCAATAAACTAATTATCTAGCAATTAACTAGATAAAGGCTTTGTCTAATATCCTTTTTTCCAATTTTGTAATATCGTTTTTTCTGCCACTTTAAGCTTCTTGCATCTTTGACGTCATAAATTTAAGTTTTGTCTTCTATAACTGTTAGAAGTTCTTTTCGTACATGTAAACCCTTAAAGACTTACTGTAATTCAGGCTTATTGTAATTTCTTATTTAGTACGATGTGATAGGTAATGGTAATGTCACATTGAATTTAAGATATGATTGTAAGCAAATAATTGATTAAGATTACTGTTGGGGCGTATTTTGTTGTAAACAAGAATGCTCGTGTCTTAGCACAAAGCTTCAACTGCTAGGAAAGAAAGGAAATCATATAAATATTTTTAAGCAATTTTGGTAAGAAATGTAAGGATTAATTAAAAGCATATTATATTTACATTAAGAAATACAACGTTTGCAGTGTTGATTGTAAACATTGAGTGTAACTATAAGGGAAGGCTTTGCTATGATATATACAAAATCTCTAGTAACGTACATAGCGTCTTACTGCGATGAAAACATGGAATTTAACTCACAGTTGGTTGTCATGAACGAGGTCAGTTAAATGCACGAATAGAGTGATGCAATATTCATGGTGTTTTCACTTCGGTGAATGTTCTGCCAGGGAACCAATCATTGTGGAAAACTGAAGATCACTCTTTCGATCCTTTTATCTTCACCGAGGCGAACTTTTTTGAAAATGGGGCTCCTATTTTTGAAATTATCAAGATTTATGGCTAGCCAGCAGTTTTATACATTTGATAGCACAGCCCTTGATAATAGAATAGACTGGTTTAGTTATTCCCTGGGCTTCCTTTTTTATCTATAATTGTGGTCATGTTCTTTGTCAATACCTGCCATTTATTGTGAATACACTCTCTTGATTTTAAAGGTGTGGTACCCCGTCTAGCCAAAATTACTCCTGCTTGTGCCGTGATGATTAGTACTTACGAATATGGCAAGAATTATTTCAGAAATAAGAATGCACACAATTGAGATATGCAAATTGGAAGTAAATCCAAATACGTGTAAAGAAATCGAAGACTGTGTCATCTAGACTCGAGGTAAATTTATGTAATGGGGAATGAATAGAATGAGGATGTGACAGTCGCTAATCAATAAATCACGTTCCTGTAGCCCTGCATCAGTAAACTCTGTCCCAATCAGAGGTAAGATGTGCCATTTGTTGGTAATCTGCTCTACTGCGTGTAAAACCATATAATCACAAGCAATATCCAGGCCCAATATGGAAATTAGTAACATTTGAATTCACTGTGAGGACTTTGACAGTTGCTTATCATTAATTCAAGTTGCCTCAGCCCTGCACCAGTAAACTGTGTCCCAACTGTGTCCCAACACAATATGGAAATTAGTAACATTTGCATTCGCCTAGTTGGAACAACATTTGTATAAATAAAAGATACTTTGACAAAAAAAGTTGCTAGATTATTTTGGACTGCTTGTGGTGCAGAAGAATCGCGTTGATGTTGTTGTTGTTCACCTGTGTATGACGTATGACGTATGACGTTGCCCGTGGGCCGTTAAATGCTATTTTCCAGTGTTGTGGAAAAACGACCACTCTTCGTTTTGAGTATAATGTCCTTCTTCTGAGGGATTCTTTGTTTGAGTTTGTATTTATAAAACATTACTTTTAATTTTATCCTTAAATGTATGGAAAACTGAAAGATAATTATTAGCTACTACTGTATAATATTTTATAAGAATTTGTGATGAATGGTTAACTACTTCAGTTTTTCAAAATCTCAAATTTTGTATGATTTTGAAAACTTTTTGTAAATTTGTGTTCAATTCTCATTGAAAAAAACAGATTAATTTCGTTTTCAGAATTATAGAGTCATATAGAAATACAATTGGTTTTCCTGTTATTCTTAGACCTAATATAGTTTTTGTCGTATACTAGATCGGATTATTTCTCAAGGATTTGAAATTTGATGTAACAAAACCCGAAAATGGCCATTCTTGGCAGAGGAGATCCTAAGGCCTATCCAAAATGTCGTCATATATTTTTGGGTTTGTCTAGGGCCCTGTGTCTACCGAAAGTAGTTTATTGCTGTACGATTAGTAGGGATGAAATCTGATACAGAATATAGCTTCGCAGTTGCGATGTGCAGAGAGTAATGGTGCGCAAATATTGGTAGAAGGAGCAGACAGTTTTGAAATCACGATGCAAGTATATCATTTGTTCCATGATTTCAAAAAGTGTATGTTAGGAAGGCGTAGCTAATATCCCAATGTGAGAAAAATTGGTTCAAATAAAATATGATATTGAGGCAGCAACTAAACGAATTAACTGTTTGTTCAAATTTTGTGATGATAAACCCCCATAATTGATCAAAGTTCAGTTGATTGTTTAAAACAGTTATGTTGATTATCAGCAGGAAAATAGTGAGGATCGATTGCATTTTCACAACAGAGCTAAACTATTTAACTTTCTAGGCTTGAAATACTGAAAGTTTTTTGCAAAACAAGTTCCATAATTTAAGCAGAAGGGTCAAAAGGGAAGGCGTTAGGGTTTGAAATCACAAGCTTAAGATGGTTGGTAACAACGGAAATATTTTCATTGATTCTCATTATGAAATTTATGCGAAGCGTTTTAGCAATGTACGAAGCATCTTGATACGCTGATGATCATAGAATTGTTGATCAGTTTTGACATCTTGCTCTCGAATCATTGCATTTTATCAAATATTTTAAAAGACGGAAATCGGTGATCGATAAAAGCCATAGCTAATAAATTATCATTTTTAATAGATTAATAAAATTATTAAAATTTTTAATGTCGTAACTGCATTTTTAAATCACAAAAACTGCACAGATAAAAAATGTTGGGATCCAAGGGAACGAATTTTTCTAGCAATCGGTGTAGGATATCATGGTCAATTGTTTTAGATGACGCAATCATGATGAACAAAAGATTTTGAAAACAGAGCTTGATGGAAGTTGCCCATGTGACACTCCCCAGCTTTTAATAAAACATCCCGGATGATTGGCATCGTTGTGATTGGCTTAAAATGAAGAACTATTGAAAATACCATGGCGCCTTGTGTTTCATCACAAGTTCGTTCTGAATGCAAATTTGTTCCTTCAATTTTGCAAGCAAAGATCTCGGGCGGTGCTAAAAACCCAAGAAAATCATCCACAAAAACGAAGGATGGCTGACAAGAGAACCGAATTATTCACCTTGGCCAAATTGGCAGAACAAGCTGAAAGATATGAAGATATGGTAAAGTGTATGAAGGAGCTGACTGAGTTGGGTGGCGATCCTTTAAGCGAAGATGAACGAAATCTTCTTTCAGTGGCCTACAAAAATGTGGTTGGGGCGCGCCGGTCAGCATGGAGAATTATCAGAAGTATTGAAGAGAAAGGTGCTGAAAAAGGAGACGACATCAAGAAGGGAATTGCTAGCGAGTACTTGGTTCAGATTGAGAAAGAGCTAGAAGATAAATGTGCTGAAGTTTTGCAGCTCATCGATAGCTTTCTTCTTAGCCAGTCAGCCAAGCCAGAGGCGAAGGTCTTCTATAGGAAAATGAAAGGAGATTACTACCGTTATTTGGTGGAAGTCACCGAGGGAGCACCTCGTGACGAAAGAGCCCAGAAATCATACGATGCCTATAATGAAGCCTTTGATATTGCCAAAGATGAGATGGAAACAACGCACCCCATTCGCCTTGGTCTTGCTCTAAATTTCTCTGTATTTTACTATGAGATAAAGAATGATCCCGGAAAGGCGTGTGAGCTGGCCAAGCAAGCATTTGATGATGCCATCTCTCAACTGGACTCAGTCAAAGAAGATTCTTACAAAGATAGCACACTGATCATGCAGCTTCTCAGGGATAACCTAACGCTCTGGACATCCGATGCTGATGCAGAGGAAGGACCAGAATAAACCGATAGTGACTTTTCTCAAGTATTTAGGCCATTTCTGCCCTGCTCTGTAAACGCAAACACTCAGAGACAATAAATCAGAAGGCTTAAATCAAAGTGGATCGTATCATTGGTTAGTATTTAAAATTTATCTTTGAAAGACTCTCTGGACACTGACAATTTTAACAGCTGACATACGGTATTTTTTTGTTACTTTTCTTACCTTTAAATGGCCGCGGCAAACTAATCTTTTCTTGAGTAGTGCAAGCCTCCCTGTTGAAAATGAACCCGCCCAGGCAACCAGTCTGAATGTCTGCTAACAATTGGCATTTATCTACACCTGTTTTGAATGAGAATGGAAGTCGCCATTTGTTAACTGTTGTCAGGTACCAAAGGAACTTCCTAGATTTCATCCTAACATGTACAAAGTCTAAAATTCTTCTCAACATTGCGGGAGGAAAATAACAGGAAACTGTTTAGCACCCCGTTTATCTTTCCATGAATCATTTTCCTTTTCAAACTTTCTTCCAAAAAAAACGGCATAACTTGAGTGCATGATGCTTATACATTCTCTAGCTGTTCAATGTATAAGCTTTGAGAATTTAGAAAAGAAACTTTGATAGGTTAATCTAAATTGTTTTATGATTATAACAAGAGTTCACGCACACCTGTGTTTTTTTTAGTCTTATAGTCTATGAACCTGGCCTAATCTTTGAAAAGTAAATTGCTTCATTTGAAATTTTGATTCAGTGCCACCAAACAAAAAATTTTCCTCCATTTTGGCTTAATCACATGAACTTGTTGTCTGGTTCCAGAAGTTTCTCAGATTTAATTTGTTCTTAATTCTAATCTCTCCATCTGATATGCTGGTCATTTGTATGTTTTATGTGATATAAGTGATAAAAAAAACTATAAACTTAGTAACATGTAACAGAGTTTCTTTAGACAAAATACTTACTTTCTTTGTTAAAAATGTGTTTTTCTGTTGTTAAGTCTACATGTGTTAATTTTTCTGAAGTTTATGGCTTTAACATTGGAAATACATTCAAATATCTGTGATGAAATACTGCTTGTGAATAATTACAAGTTTTGTAAGTCTAACAGCCACAAATTTACTCAACCCCACAAAGCTTTAAAAAAATTGTAAGTTTCCGTGATTCATTTTTATGGCGGTTAGTTGTAGTCAAATTTGTTAGGCATATCTCATTTGGGGGTCAAATGAGCATTTTGTGGTTCAAAGCATTTATGGAGAAGTTTGGAATTTCTGTCTGCAAAGATATGAAGATTTGTGATTGGATTGAAAGGAAGAAAATGTCCTTTGCCTGGAGAGTGGTATGAAACACTTTGAAAGTCTTCTGTTGTGTGTAGTATGGTTATTGGCTGCAACAAACAATGGTATTATTTGCACCTGGAAGTAAGTTATACTTTGGAAAGGCTTGTTTTTGACACTGGCTTCAAATGCTTTTCTACAAGAGGCTGCAGAAAGTGCTACAAGAAAACAGCTTTGTGGATTTGCATCATGGCAAAAAAATCTTCATTTGCAAAGACAGGAAGAAATAGTTTGGATGCTGCAAGACTAAGTCAAGTAACTTGCCAAAAGGAAATAAGCAACTTTCCCTGAAAAAGGACAGCAGTAAAACATGGCAACTCCAGGTTCTGGTAATTTCTTTCCAGTCAAATTTGACACAGGTGAGGATACTTAATTTTATCAACACAGTTGAAATTATTTGCATATTCTTGTTAATCTTATTTGTTTCATGGCTCCAATTTGAGTCCTTTGGGCCATTTTGGTCTGTTTTCCCGTTGAGTCATAATATAAAAAGACCACATTCCAAGTGATCATAGACTCGGTGTTAACCAAGTGCATTTAATTGGTTGAATCTGAAAAGAAAACATGATGCCAGAACTTTTAACCTAGAAATAATGTGAGAAAAAAGTTGCTTGCTGTTGAGGTAAGGAGCTCTTCCTCCTTTTGAGTTTGATTTGTCTTCCTTAACTTCCTCAAAAGTTTATGTTTCTAATCAGCTTAGATAATAGGTAATTAAGTAGTAACTTCAGGCTTTCTGCCTCAAATTCTATAATGCAAGGCAGAATGTTGCAGTACAAAAATCCCTTCAAGAAATGTGGATTTGTTAACACTTAGCCACTAGGCCCCCCTTCGTAAAAAAAACTGTAGAATTTATTTTCAATTTGCTATAGCTGCTTTCCTTAGCATAATGCCAAAAATATCTTACAATTAATAGCATATTTAGGCATTCTCCAGAGTGTTGCAGTTCGCTACAAGGTCTTGTGTGTGCAGCAATAAAAATATTGGTGTGCGTTTATGCAACTTCTTACTGTTTTTATCAACTATAATCAAATGAGTGTGCATGCATTTTTTAAAAAATTTCGACCTTGGCACACAAGTTATTGTTAACTAGATTTGTATATGTATGAGATCTTTTGAGTCAATTGAGAAGCTTTTTTTGAAAAGAAATCATCCACTTTGCTACATCTTTTCCTTGTTTGTTTCATCAAAAATGATTTCATAGTTCATCGAGATTCATAAAGAGAGAAATTCAGACATAGAAAAGCAAGTTTTATCAGGAGTTTTTATTATTCTTATTAATTTACAGTCTAGAAACGCAGTTTCTGGAAGAACCACTTGTTTTTGCCAGTCTTGTATCTAAAAAACAAGTCAGAAACAATTGAATGTAAACAAGTCATAATCATGTAAATGTTACAAATCCTACTAAAATTATTTGCAAGGTCCTTTTATCAATGATATTATCTGAACAAAAAAAGTTCTGTCGCAAATTTTTTAACATCAAGTTACTTTGTGAAGTTCTGATGATAAAAGATTTGCAAATTGAATCAACCAACGCTAAAAATGTGATTAAATATAGAATGTACCTTTCTTCTAGTTTGGCCTTTACTTCCATTCGGGCTTTTCTCCTCTTGCTTGTATCCTTCAAAGAGTCCTTGTTGACAGCACTCTTATCCATGTTTACATCAAGGGAATATCTAACAAACATGAAAATAACCATAACATGAGGGCAAATGCAGGGAACTAAAGAATCAACAAGGGAACAGCTATTTTTGGCATCTGAAGATTGACAGTTGAAGGGCACACGATGCTTTTCACACAGGAGCTAAGCTGCCCCTCTGACATCATAGCTATGGTGCCCCTTGGACAATACTATACATTTACTGGCTGTTGCAAGGAGGCATTGTTAGAGTTGATTTTAGTGTTCACATTTGGCAGATGTCAGCCAGTGAAATGTTCACTTTATACAAATAGTTTTTATTAAATATGATCTTTATCAAAGGAAACTGGTGAATATTAATGTACTTGGATGAAGCTACACAGCAAAAGCAAGTGAGGCAAGTTGCTGCATAGAATTTTCATCAAAGATGTTTATCTTGCATGTTGTCTGGCCTTGGTGACAATTAACTATATCACTAAGGAATCCTACATGCTTTTTTCAGGTGCTAAAGAGTTTGGCTGTAGTTGATGGAGATGATTCTGCAACCCTGATGGAACCAGTGGACTACCATTATCGCCAATGGATTTAAACTGTGAACACCAATTAGTGTAAACATGTTCAGAGTTGAAACAAGGTACATTGTAACAGAAGTACCAAAAACCAGTACAACATATTAACAGAAAAATCAATTAGATTTCATTTCAGTTTCACACAAGGAATTCATGTATAAAAATGATATTTCCATTTAAAAGGAAGAGTTTACAAACCTGGTTGGCATAAGATGGTTGTAATTGCAGACCTTGACAAAAGACTTAATTCTTGACCTCTTTGCAACTCTTTTCTTGCCCATTGGTTTAGTAACCTTTAATGGATATCTTGCGATTCCAGCAACCAAGGCATGACCATATGGTTTTTCTTGACTACCATCATCATAATTTTTTACAATGACAGCTTTTCTGCCAGCGTATTTTCCTCCTAGCAGGATCACAACTTTACCTGATTTCATAAACTTTCCCATTTTCTGAAACAAAATTTTTGGGAATTTTATTAGAATCTGCAGTTGAAAGATGCTGCATCCTGGTCTGCTTTTTTCGGAATTGAGAATTGGTGACAGTGATAGCTCCTAAAATATCAATCATTTAAGATATCTCTCTCTACAGGAAGCAGAGGCAGGGAAACTTCGGATTGCCTGCAATTAAGCTACTGTCGCGAAAACCTGCAGCTTGGCAACTTGGCAGGTGAGATCATGATTGCTTACATTTAATGATTCTTTATATGAAAATTTTGGTTTTAGAATTTTCTAAACAGGATACTTTTCTCACAGGCCACAGCAAGGTGAATGAGAACATCAAGTTGACGTTTTGTATGGAAACTCAAGTATTGATGTCAACCCTTAAAGTCATATGTTTACAGTAAATGTTCATGGATGCAGGTAATCGCTATGAGCAGTAAAGCTCACAACTTAATAAGGCAACTTCCAAGATTTTATCTAGCATGTTGTCTGGCCAAGATGACAATCAACTTTGTCGTCAAGGAATCCTTCATGCATTTGCAATTTCAATTAAATCTAAGAAAAAAATTAATTGTATCTAGATAGCTTAATTAAGCCTATTCTCAGTATGGAGACAGTCGCTAAAAATGAGTACAGATATTGTGGAATAAAAGTTAAGTTTAGGCCCATACAAGAGGACGCCATACTTTGCGGGAAACATAAATATATAAGATAAGTAGAAAATAAAACAAATATAGGCAAATAAAGTAAAAATGATCATTCAGTAGTTAAACAACTTTTAAATGAAAAAAATACATGACAATAAATCGATTACGATGGATATTTATTACGGTCCTTCTCACTTACATCGGAAAGCTTTTCCTCAGATACAAAAAGACTGTGATTCTTGCGAGAGTTTCAGTTGGATTCCATGTTTCTTCAAAAAGAGGCTAAAAGCTCCTTCGCATTATCACAAAACGGAGGTGCATTTATCTTTCGCCTCGTTTGGATAACGAAATGGAAGATGAAAAACCAATATTCTAAAATTGTGATTGCGTTTGCTTTGGTGTAATTTGTTTTAGTTTATGTTGATAGGCCTATGAAACAATTTTAATCAAATTTGCATATTCTATTCAAAGAAAAGATTTTCGAAGGATCAAACAAAATGGAGAACAGCCAAGATCTAGTGAGACAAGAGTACAAGAGATACAAACGAAAGAAGCCTCCTCCAGATTTTAGTAACGTCATAGACTTCAACAACTTCGTAAAGTTTCAGGATAAAATCGAAAAAGTTACTTTAAAAGATGACCCTTTAGACACTTGCAAGGTTGGAATAAAGCCTCCTTCGCAATGGGAAGCGTTTAAAGTAATATCATGTGACGGATTTGTTTTCATAAAAAATCCATTTATGGAAGGTGCTCAGAAGTATTGGACCCATAAAGCATTAACAGAATATACAAGAAAACCATATCCATGCAATTTAGATGTTCATATGAATCTTGATCTAGATAAAACTGTTTGGGAGATAAGTAAGCTGTAAGTATGCCCTGTATCCTTAAAGAGCCACTAGGGACATGATCAACCCCAGTACTGAGTCTGCAGAGCATGGCATGTGCACACTGGAGATATTTTCCTCCAAAATCTGTTGCACACCAGGTATACTTGAGTGAGTGCCATTATCTGCAGACTGGCCCATAACCAAGTCAGCTGAATTGGATTCTTGCAGGTATTAAAACATGGCTCTCGTAGGCTGTCATGACAACATAACATGGCATCTTTATGACATCAAAGTGGGGTGCTTCAAAATTACTGAAGGTATATAAAGGGTCCTGTGGTAGTAGCTGCCTGCCTTAATACCTAGTTGGTTTGGCGTGATATTCCCTAACCCAGCCAGGAGTCCATGGATCCTTGTTGCTACCATATATTTGGCATCAACATTGTGATGCAGATAATTGGTAATGGTATTTCTCTTGCTAAGCTTTGCATCAAATCTTGCCACATCAGCAAAACAAAGTTTCTGTATTTGTTGTTTTTCATGTATTGAGAGAGCAGGCTAAGGAAAAATGGCTGCCATGTCTTAATATATGGTAGAATGCATGCAAATCACTAGGAGCGATAACCAATAATGCGTGACCTCGGAGTAGAAGCATCAGAGAAACACTGTTTGCATTCTTTTCAGCTTCTTTTGCATGTCACTGTGTTATCAAACCAGCTTTCAATTATTATTTTCCAATAGCAAGTGAATGAAACATGTTTTTTATGCAGGAAAAGCCCTTCAGATCCTTACAACTTTATGGAAAAGCTGAGGTGGACACACCTGGGATACCATTTTGATTACAATTATGTCAATTACAAAGAAGAAAAGTATTATGGGTTTCCAGAAGAGCTAAGTCAATTAATGAGGTGTATTTCAAAAGGACTTGGATTTGAAAAATATTCACCAGAGACTGCAATAATAAATTACTACCCAATTGGAAGTAGCATGGGTGGACACACAGATCATTACGAAGAAGACCTTGATGCCCCACTTGTTTCAGTAAGTTTTGGCCAGCCTGCTGTGTTCCTAATTGGTGGAAAAACAAAAAATATCAAGCCAGAAGGTCAGATTACTGTGCTCTTTATTATTAATTTATTAAATTTCAAAAATGGCAATGCTCCACTGTGTAGTAATTATCCAGAATAATCTATTTTTAATTATTTTAAATATAAGCTGCACCTGTCTTGAGGTTCAACATTCTTCATTAGATCCTATTTTGGGAAAATACCTTTAGTTTGAAACTAGAACTCCTTGACTTTATCATAAAGTGCTAACAGCCATTTTGGGTGATCATTCTATTGCCCTTGTTAATACCTCAACCCAAAGCTTTCTGCATGTGCACACCTTCAGAAACCATAGCTGCATCAAACTGCAAATATTTGCAAAATGAACTAAAGACTGAACCAGCTTAGACAGATAAATTTCTAAGTAAGATCCCGTTGCTAAAATCGCTGAACTAAACATTAATGTAATATAACAGAAAGCACAATTCATTGTCCATTTTTCCTTGCTTTGGGTTTGCTTTTGTTGTTTTCATTTTTATAGCAATTTTCACGACTTTAGGTTTGCCAAAACATCAATCGTTCATTCTTATTTATACGGTTTTATGTACAATTCTCTCTCTCCGTTCATTGCCCCAAATCAATACTAAGACAGGTTGCAAAATCCAGTTATCTTGCGATTTCCTAGCCATTGATTTAACAAACCTAGATGGAAAATCGAAGATCTTAAATTTCAAAGGCTTTTCTCAGAGCAAATCAATATAATTCAGAGGAGTACCTAGACTGATGTCAAGCCAAAATGAACAGGTTTTGGTGTTTTTCTTTTGTAGCAATTTGGATTCGTTCCGGGGATATTGTGATCATGTCGGGTGCTTCTCGAATTGCATATCATGCTGTTCCTTGCATCATTAAAGATGGAGTTGAAGGAGAAGCTCCCGAAGAGCTGAGATTTGCATCCTCTTCTGCCAATATCAAAAATCATGAAGAGTGCAGATATGAAAGTGTTCATCAATTAGCAGCCCTTAATGAGGCAAATGAACGAAGCAATTTGGTTCTAAATAACGACAGCGGTAAGTTTATCTGCCAGTTAAAACACACTAATCATTACTGGGAGAATATTGAAACTTCTCAAACTGAATGGAAATTGTTTGAAGATTATTTATCCAAAACAAGAGTAAATATTAATGTTCGACAGGTTCATAAAGATATCGATGCCAATTGAACAATTTAATACAAGGAAAAAATTAAGACTATCATAGGTTCAGTAAATCAACATATCTCCTATTAAATCATGCATCAAAAAAGTTTGCAATCGGTTATC
The DNA here is from genome assembly GCA_009936425.2 of Chrysaora fuscescens. Lineage (NCBI taxonomy): Eukaryota > Metazoa > Cnidaria > Scyphozoa > Semaeostomeae > Pelagiidae > Chrysaora > Chrysaora fuscescens. The sequence continues at coordinate 438 of JAACYV020244418.1, read as the reverse complement.
CTCGGCTACGTTTTACGATGATTCTCCAAAACAAGATTATTCATGACATCCTTTTACCTTACCTTACCATTTGGGCCAAAAGTGGGCCTTTTTGAAACACATCTGGGCATTTTTGACCACTTTTGCCTTAGTATTATTCACCTTTTTGGCCTAAAACGGGCCCTTCTGAAAACACTCAATTTTGGGCATTTTTGACCCCTTTTGCTTAGTATTATTCACCTTTTTGGCCCAAAATGGGCCCTTCTGAAAACCCTCGATTTTTGGCATTTTTGACCCCTTTTGCCTTAGTATTATTCACCTTTTTGGCCTAAAATGGGCCGTTCTGAAATTCCTCAATTTTGGGCATTTTTGACCCCTTTTTCCTTAGTATTATTCACCTTTTTGGCCCAAAATGGGCCCTTCTGAAATCCCTCAATTTTGGGCATTTTTGACCCCTTT
>JAACYV020244307.1:0-15301 GCA_009936425.2 Chrysaora fuscescens | reverse complement strand
TCAATTATTTCGACCCATAAAAATGAAATGCTTCACTACGTGTGAATAAATTATAAAATTAATAAATATCCATTAATCAATTATTTCGACCCATAAAAATGAAATGCTTCACTACGTGTGAATAAATTATAAAATTAATAAATATCCATTAATAAATTATTTCGACCAATAAAACTGTGTGATAGGTACAGGAGCACTTCTTTTGCAGTATTTTTTAGTAATATTCATGTAATCGAATGGACATGACAAGACTTTTTCAAGAACCCAAGGAAATGAAGGTGGCGAATTCGGCTGCATAAGCAGGCTCTCTCTTTTTTGACCAAATAGAATACTGTATATCAGAGTAGGCAATTCTCGTAAATTTCAAAATTTTGTTTCTTTACCAGACTCCAGGGGCGGCGGACAGTGCTATTAATGCTATTACTTTAATAGCAGTTTTTCAGGCAGTTACATTTTAAGTTTTAAAAAAAAATCAAATTGTGTAAAATAACGTAGAGATCTTGCCCTTTTACCGTCTCCACCATTCCGCGTTCCACGATTCATATGAAGGATATTGCTTCTCATATTATAATCCTTTTAGAATGCCGCCGACATTCTTTTCTTTCTGAGATAATAGCCGATAATAGGTGCCCCTCTTCTTTGGCCACGCTACTATTCTAGTCTTTTCCATAGCATTTCAGGAAAAAATAATGCAAAATTCTTTCTGTTTTTGACGTATTTGCACGCTGATTCATTCGCTCATGACGTATTATGCTATGCATTTATGAAAGTTAATAGCGCAGGGCCGTCAAATCTAGTTTCTACAACAGTAAGTGAACACGCGTGAAATAAGAAAGGTCAAAACTACTGAAAAATGAATCAGGCTGTGTCATGGAGTATAAGATGGGGTGTTTCAAATTTTTTTTTTCTTCTTTCAACTCAAAATAATAAATTAACCCATGAACAGCGTCTTCGTCTAAAAGATGAGGGACGGCCATGTCACCATGTTACTGTTAAAAATCGTTCCTGTGAAGCTGTGTATCAAAGGTTTTCATGGATATGTGGTTGTGAAGAGAAGAACACGTAATTTTGCTGGCCATGTCTTGTAATGGGAGATCACTCAAAGGTAAGAACAATCAATGTTTTTGAAACTGAATTTAATTTTGAATCAATGTTAACTTTAATTTAACATTATTTGAAACGATTTGATTACACAAATCGACAAACTTTAAAGAAAAGCATTCATCAGAGTAAGCACTTAAGTTTTTCAACGTCATTTCATGTCGATCTGATTAGTATCTGCCTTTTTCCTTCTTCGTTGGATGAATGTGTATATTACTGTACTTCGCCTGCTCTCATGAATTGGCAATGGCAGTGGTACAGTGGCAGACAATTGTGGCCATGCTATTAAAATACCGAAGTTAATAACATGGGGTAGGAAATGCCGCTACGGCTAAAAAGCTCGCCATTAAAGGCCGTGAAAGCTAAACCCCAGACATCCAACAATGGAGTGAAACGCCTTATCTTTGTTTGGTTGGTACTCGAATTTTTTGAGCGAAGAAAAATTAAAACGCTCTGAGCAATCGACAATCAAGATAAGAAACCTGAATTAAAGCATAAGAACACAAAAACTGATGTTTCTCTTCTCTCTAGATGACAAGGGTTTGTTTTGTACAACCAACTGGTTTTGTGTCTTCTGGAAGAAACCTTTGGAGCATTGCTAACCGGCATCAGACCTCTAGAAATCACATTGGCAACCACACCACGTATCAGTTGCTCGGAAAAGTTGACGTTGCAACAGCACTGGATGAGGCAAGACAGAGAGAATTTCAAAAGAACAATCAAAACGCATCAAGGTATTCATCTATGATGAGGCATCACATTGATATTGCCACTTTTCTATTGTGTCAAGGCCTCGCATTCCGAAGGCATGCTGAATCCACTGATTTGTGTAACCGAGGTAATTTCCTCGAGTTTTCGGATATGCTAGGGGAGTACAGTCATGAACTCAGAGTATTCCTTGACAATGAAAGAATAAGATACTCTTCCCACGAGCCTCAAAACCAGCTTATTGAATGCATATATGAAGAAGTAAAATTTGAAGTTCAGAAGATAATAAATAAGTCTAGATTTATTTCCACGAGTGATATAAGTAATACAGAACAATCAGCAATATCTGTGAGACGTATTCACGAAGGAAACATCGAAGAACACTTTCTTGGCCTCATCGATGCATCAAATGACCAATCAGCCAACATTTTGCTAATACCAACCAACATTTTGACCAACATTTTGCTAGAGACTCTTGAGAGTTATAAGATAACTCCTGGCACAGGCAAAGAAATTTGATGGAGCTCCAATTATGAGTGGGGCACTCAACGGTGTGCAAAAACAGGTACATATTACAACCACTGTGTCGTACACAGAATGTCTCTATGTCATCTTAGACTGCCGAAAAAATTGCAGAAGTGGCAAAGTTTTTTTGGCACAGTAGACAAATTGATAACCTTTTTTGGGGGCAGTCTAAAGAGAACACAGCACCTTGGCTATAACCTGCCAAAGCCTGGAGACACAAGATGGCTTTCTCGCGACACAGCCATTGCTGCAATTGATTCCTTCTATGATACAATTGATGCAGTGCTTTTTGATATTTCATCGAATGTAACAGATAAAATTGACACTCAGACAACTGCGAGAGGTATTTGTGCTAGTATTCAAAATGTCGACTTTTTATGCCTTCTTAAACTGTACAGAAGCATGTTTGAACACTATACGCCTTTAGGCAAACAAACAGTAGAGGACGAAGTTCATTTTTTAATGTTATGTCCTTTGTATTCTACTGAACGTCAAAAAATGTTAGATATCATTCACAAAGAATTCCCCTCTACCCTTCTTTTGAACCCAAATGATATGTTCCTTTGGCTAATGAACCAAGAATACGTTCTTTTTATAAAATCAATTGGCAAATTTTGTAACACATCTTTTAAAATCAGAGATGAAAGAAATCCTAATCTATTATCCTTTAACTCATAACTTTTATCATAATTATTCTTGTAATTCTGTTTTGTAAGTTGTAGATTAACAATTATTTTCATTATTAGTGTCTATTAATATGCTTTTAATTTTGTTGTGTACGTTGTTAGTAGATTTCTTAGTTTAATTGTATTAATCTTGTTATTTTTAGCAAATATATTGTAAGTTAGTTAAGGGCCATCTCGGCCTACATCCCTGATTACCAAAACAAACAAAAAATTACCATCATACAGAAGCCAAGCATTGATCCTGTTCAAGTCTTTGCTTGATGATTTTTTACGTTTCCTTGGTGAGATAAACTTTAGTCAGATATGGCAGGATACTCTCAAAGCTGATCCCAATTTCCCAGTTAGACGTGTCAGAGCGGGATGGAGAGGAACAGAAAGAGCAACCAATGATTCCTCCGAAGACTGGAAACAATCCCTGACAATTGTTGCAAACAGAATTTGCATCGACTTTTCGGAACAACTTGCTTGCCGGTTCGAAAAAATCGATAAATTCAAGTGGATTGACATGTCACGTTAGGGCAGCCATTGGGAAGATTCAGACACTTTACCCCTTTGCAACGATGTCACTTGACTGTAGCATAATCTGGATGTTTTGTATCAAAACCAGGAGATATCTCTTCTGCTTGAAAAGCTTAGCCAAGAAAGGAAACAAATTGTCAAGAAAAAGAAAAAGAGGAGTAGTTCAAAGCAAAGAAGACTAGATGACGCAAATTTTGGAGAAAGTGCCGAGGAGCAACAGCAAGAGCAGGTCACGGTCGAAGATACAGATCAGTTTGAAAGCACGGATAACGAATTCTTAGAGGATGAAACAGTTAAGGAAGGAGCAGCAAGTCTGCAAGACCTGCTGACGGTGATAAACAATGCAGTTCTAGAAGACGCGATTCCTCAAGCTATGGTCCTTTTGGAGATTGCTGCAGTAACCCCACTAACGAGTGTCCATTGTGAGAGAGTGTTTAGCAGAATGGAGCGAGTTGTCTTATCTTCAAGGTCTCGCTTGCTTCAAATGAGAAAGGAACACCTTGTGTTTCTACAAGTTGAACACCAATTGCTGAGATCGCTGAACAAACAGCCTGGTTTTTATGAAAACACTGTTACAAGATTTAAGGGGCAAAATCAAAAAAGATTTGAAAGATTTTCTAGGAAATGATTTTTTGTTGTATTTATTTGATTTCTATGTATTCAGTAACATTTTGTTTTTTGTTCGAAGATATAATATGTAGAGAAAAAGCCATTTTTTAATTTTTCTTTCGTATGTTGGGTAGCTATACTGTTTGCTGTTTAAAGGCAGTGATGATGAAACATAAACATTTTACCGTAAAAAAATAACAAATTTAGTTAAAGATTACTCTTTAAAAATACGTTCCTTTGCAAAAAATAGGTGTTTCCAAGAGCTGAAGGCGTGGTCTTACAAAAATATTTTCAACGGGCAAGCCCCCGGACTAAAAGCAAATCATTTGGGCTCCGCGCCGCTCCTGCAGCATTACTAACACATTTCATGTTGTCAAGCTTTGTCTTAGTTATGGGGACATGTTTTTTCATTAGAACTGGTGCATTGTTCAATACCACAGCAAGAGCAGTCATAGTTATTATTATGATGAAAGCTGGATATGGCTAAAATATACAGCAAAACTTTACAGTAAGGCAAAACCAACTTCACCTCTATCTCTTTTAACACGTTTTCCACCTCCAGCCTTGAAAGTTCTACTGAGTCCTTTGTAATAAATGTCTGCAAAAAAATGAAAGAATCAAGAAAATGCAAAAGCTTTCAAGACCAAGAAAACTATTTTTTTCCAGATCAATCATTTTTGGTGAAGCTGTCTTACAGTGACAAAGTCTATTACAGTCCAGGGTGTCCAAATTTTGAACGAAATTCCTGCTGATACAAAAAGATTACCTACTAAAAGTATATTCACAAAAAAATACAAACAATTCCTATTTCAATCTTAATGAAATCTTTCAAAAATAGTATCCCTAGGGGAATACCCCGGGCGCTACTATAACATTTTATACTCCACCCTTTATTTTCGATTAGTTATATTTTTTTCACTGATTTGCTTATTCGTAATTTTAGTTATAAACATAGTTGTTAGTAATATTTTACTGTTTTTTGCATCTTACTGTTATGTTATGTTACTGTTATTTTAAATCTCAATTTTTAATTAGATACTTTTAAATATTGTAAGGGGGCACTTGGCCAGATAGCCCACCTGGGTTTTTTCAAGCGTCCCCAAGTAGTTTTAGTCATGTACCTTAGATTTATCATATACCATTATTTTATAACATGTATATTGTAATTAAACTATTTGAATAACATGAAATTGAATTGAAATTGAAGTCGAAAATGGAGATTTTGCGTCATTATTTAATTATGCCATTGAAGATAAAAACAAGGATACAGTAACTATTGAAGCTATTGCCATGAATGCTGCCAGTCTGCAAAGGTGCAGGGAATAAAAATTCAAAACAAACAAGAAATATACCTCTATTAGTCCCCAAATGGCTTGATGAGTTTGGCAGGCAACCGAAACGTTGCCAGCATTCATAAGTACTGTATTTCCAAGGGTCATAATGTTGACATCTTTATCTGGAATAATGTCAACAGCTGATTTGCAGGCCCATGGTAGAGTGACTGTGAAATTATGGAGATGACAGTCTGCATTATTGCTCTGCTGATAAGGAAATAACAAAGGCGAGAATTCGTTACTGGAGGCCGGATAACCATTCAGTACTTTCTTCCTAGAAGGTTTCGTGTGCAAACTAGCTTCTCCTCTGCGAGGAAGTTTCAGCAACAAGGTTATCCAGTCCTTTGAAATGTTCAAGACCTGGCTTAAGTCAGTATCAGACATAAAAAGATTGGAAGTTCTCAAAGTTGCAGCATTGGAATAAGATGCTATATTAAAGGGAGGATGACAAAGTTTTATCGACGATTCTATCTTTTCTGGATTATAAAAATCCAGCAACGTTACATCACGTTGGTTAAGTGGCAAGACTAAAGCCAGTGGTTCAACCGCTAAAATTAAATCATTCAGTAACGATGTTTCAGAGCCAGGTAGAGTGAAACTTAAGCTGAAGTGCAAGGTAGAGGGTAAGCTTGCCCATAAGTCAACATCATTCAGATTTATAGTGGCTTGCGAAAAAGGGACTTTGAACGTTGCAAAGATTGTGTTATTACGACAACGTGTACTAGGCACAACTCTGTTATTTCTTGTAATGACACAATTTAGGGTAGATCCATGGAAATTTGAATACTTCAGGTTGTTTTGCAATGAGAAACTTAAAAACGCAGAGGAGTTTAAGTCAAAAGAAATAGAAGTTAAATTGCATCTAAGAAGGCAATCGCACGGGCTGGAGATATCTACAGTCGCATGGGATTTACATTTAGTGGAAATTACATTCCTTGAAACACGAGAAGAGTGTTGTAGCTGGGATAGCACATGATTTTCAGATCTTAATAACAAGTTAGACGATTGTAATTGTTTATGCGAATCTTCACGCTCCTTTAATAACGCATTCAGTTTTGCTCCTGAAATTTTCGGAGCATTGTGAGACTTTTCCATTACATGCAATTTCACAGTCAATTCTACCAAACTATCGTCCACGCCAATTCCAACCAAACGAAAGCCTTGTTCTGCTAAAACGGCAGAAGAAGCATCAGGAACAATCTTTCCACAAAAACTGGCAATAGAAACAGACGGTATGCAGAGAATTAGATCCAAACTTGGATAGGCGAATACTTCTGACTTTATTCTTACTTCTATAACAAACTTGTAGATAAAAATTTTATTTCCAGTGGAACATATCAAAAACTCGTTTATGTTCCGGCTACACAAAACCGGACTTGATATCTGAGACCAGTTCAAAATGGACGAATTAAAATTCTCCAGTGCTTCCAAAATAACCAAGACTCTCCCTAATTGTCCAACTATTATTACAGCAGATGCACTAGATTTTTCTTCTTTTATCTTAGAGATAGCATCATCTACTCTGGCAGCTTTATAATCGATCTCTACTACTCGAAAGTCATTTTCTTTTATTGCAAAGAAATTCGATATAGGTTCCTGTAAATCAAATAAAGCCTGATTGGTAGATGCACTTTCAGGAATGGGTGTATCATTATGGCAAACCTCCGTACCAGCATTGTTAGCACTGTAACCAACTACTTTCAAAGGTATTCCTCTAACTTTTCCATTTGGAAAGCCAACCAAAAGCATGCAATGACCAAGCAATGCTTCATGATTGCCAAAAATCGATGAATATATACCACGATCGATTTGTAGAGCTGGTAATTCTGTAGTAAAGGATTGCATACTTTCGATAACGCTGAAAACAAGTTCGCTATCGGTTTCAAAGGAATCATACTCGAAGTTATACAACACATTGCTATGATGATCTGCCAGATCACACAGTAAAGGGTCTAATTTGCTATGTCCCTTTTTATATGTAAACTGACAAAGACTGGTGTTATGTTCAAATTGTACTAAAGCAAATAACATTTGACCACACGAAAATATGTCAAAAAATAAATATTTGCTAACAAGGCACATAAAAATGTAGTCTGTAGCAATCGAATTGACCTTTGAAAGGCATTCCAAATAATCTTTTTCTTCATCGGTATGCTTTTTAGATCGTGCATCACCTCCAAGGATGTCATCAAATACGTCACCGTCGATCTGAACTGGAACAACGTTTTGTGGTCTGAAAAAAAATCATCTTTTTTAAATGTGTAGACAAACCAATAGAAGAATGATAGTTTAAACTTGGTTTTTGTCACGCAAATAGATTTAAGTAGAAATATGGTGACTCCAAACAGAGATGTTTCTGTGCGTTTCTTATCGGAAATCGTCCAATATAGTGCTTACAACTGTTTTGATTATAGAAGAAGACATGGAGAAGAAATTAAATGTTCCAGCCCTACGTAAAAAACTTATCATTAAGAGCGCATGGAAGACGAATGACGGAACCAAGGGAAAACCAACACTATCATTCCAAATAAAAAACCAGGAATGACACAAGTATGGCGTACATTAAATAGTAATTTTTCATCTTTCCATTCCAATTATATCATTCGATTGTTCTTCCATTATTATATAAGGTTTCGGGAGGAGCATGAGCAGACTGGTTTGGGTGCTGTACTATCACTGTGCTAGCTGTACTTAGCAGATTGGCCATCCGTGCTGACTGGCAGTCAGTTCAAGTAGGTATCCAGGGATCTTTGACTAGATACCTATCACCAAAATATGCCCCAAAACGGCCATAAACAAGAACAGAACCATAGCTAGCCCTATAGTACAGCTGAAGACAAACAGAACAATGTTAACTTATTTCAATTATAGTGTCCACTCATGCGAGTAGTTCATTAGACCAGGATCATCCAAAGAGGTGGGTAAAATAGTGACAGATAACATGAGAAATTTCTCCAACATTGTACAATATACACTTGATATATACATAGTTTATCCATCTTGTTCAGTGCCTTCTTACTAAATGAAATCCATGAAAATTCAATGTGCATCAAATCTCTTAGAATATCTTAGAATATGCTACACAATTGAAGAAAGACGTAAATAGCACCAGGAACAAATATCAAAAAAGGGCAACTATATCTTCTAAATTATAGCATACATTATTGTTGTTATTAAGTGCTATCAAAATACCAAAAGCTGATGATGTGCAAAAGCACAAAGCCAGATTTGAAAAATCTATTTAGAAATTTGTTTGAAATTGTATCTTTATCAATATTGATGTTGTTAAAAAATTGATTTGGGAATATCGAAAACCCAGTGTAATGGTCAGAGGAAAACTGCGTAGATGGATAATAACACACTGGCAAAATATCCCTACTGTGTGTTCCTAGATGGTGAAAAAGTTTGTGTCGGTCTTGAGGGTGTTAAAAGCTGACCTTGAAGTCCATTTGTTAATTCCTGAAATATTTCACTAATCCTATCCTCCGTTTGCCATCATACCTATAAGCAATGTAGTCGTGCAGTTTTACCGCAATCATTGACATTTAGGGACACTTAATTTGCCAGTTATGCCGAATGTGCCTGCAAAAGTATCATCTTCAGCAGATCGTTTGAAGGCAGTCGTGTTTGTTGATCTGGGCTCAAAGAAATGATGACCTCTAGTTTCAGGTATTCTGTGTCCTGGTGAAAATATACTTTTCAGCTGCTCACGAACATCGACCTCTTTTGAAACGGCTCTTTTGAAATAAACAAAAGCCTTATACTAGCAATGATCTTCTGGCAAAGTGGAAGCATCTGAGATGCTGTCAGAATTTGGCCTCTGTAGACTAGCACAAGCTGTCAGACTCTTCACTGTACCTAAAATCTCGTCACATGGTGATTTGCCATAGCTGCTCGCAAAAAAGGTCCAGTTAGCATCTATTTGCAAATCAAGCACCATTTCTAGCATGTTTTTGAAGTTCTTATACTTCGGAAACATCAACCATCGGAGAAACATTCAACAATCTTGATACCGGGAAGCTCGTCTTTGATATCTATATAATAACGCGCAAATGTTTGTATGTTTGTATGTATCTTGATTTCCTTTGTTTAGGGCTGCACCGTCTAGCGGTCGGCATTTTTTATTTCCCCCCTTGATTCACTCCTGGGGAGATGCCCCCACGGCCTGAGCAGTGTCAAACCTATTTTATTTTGTTAACTTACTTCTCTCGGCCTCGCCATTTTCGATCAAAAATGAATGTCCATCTTTGCTTCTCCAGGCACTTTCGCAATACTACTTGAAATCTCTGCTTGAAAAATTGCATATTTTCGAGAAAAAAAGTTCTCATAACCAAAGCCTCGAAAGTCTGCTTGCTTTATGTCGTTTTAGTGACGTAAAATTCCTTCGACTTTTCGAGTAAAGGCCGATGCAGTTTTCTGTTTTTGTTGGCCTACCTTTCCCATTCTTTCAAATGATGTTTTCCCACTATTACAAGACAAAGGACGCATTCGCTCTGTTCTCTATCAAAGGTTAATACAATTTCTGTTCTTCTGTATGTCAAATGTCAATTGATGCGTGGTCACCATGACAGCTGTAAAGATTGTTTGGGCCTGACTGTGCAGTAATGCATGGAGTTTGCCAGACAATGACCGGGAACTAAGTGAGGTGGAACTACATGGAATCGAGGACCTACATTAAAATCCATTACACCGTGGCAAGACTGGGCATGGACGGAGGCGTCGGGCAGCGGAAAAATGAAAATAATAATCATTCCTTTTTTTGAGGTTTTGGTGATTTAAGGATGGAAACGACACAGGAACTTCAGCGAAGGTGGCGTGCAGCGGCATCGAGTGCTTTAGAAATAAATGTAATAATTATAATAATTCCTTTTATCAAGGTTTGAGTTATTTAGGGATGGAAACAACACAGACCCTTGAGCGAAGAGGCATCGAGCGGGTTTAAAATACATATATTTATACATATACAATACATGTACATATACAATACAATAATTATAACTTGGTTACAATCCAATCCTTGCACAGAAGACCAAAAACGACACATCCACTAGTTTGATATAATTACCGAAATGCTGAATTTAAGTGTAATGCTCATTTTTTCCCAATTGCTTGCTATGCAACATTCTTCACAAGAAGGGATTCATATAAGGGACATGAAGGAGCAAGTAACCCTAGCTTTGCACCACAGCCAATCAGGTGTAGCAACGCAAACAAACATTGCTGCCAAGCAACAATTCGATACTGTTTTTATGTAAAATATCAAAAGTTGCACAGCAGAAACACTGCCAGTCAGTACTTAAAGGATGCCAAAGTGAAAAAATAAAGCACAATATCAAAGGCCAATTCGACAACATGGACTTCTCGGATTTTTTCTTTCTCTAATTATCGAGTTTCAAGATTAAAGAAGGAGCTGTGAACTTTGTGGTTATTCAATTTTCCGTTTCACTCCGGTTATTTCAACGATTTCAACGCAATCTTTTCTCGCAAGAATGTTGTCCCACCCTTCCGGCTGGTTCTGAAGCTGTTTTCGTATTAAACACGAACATTAAAACGGCACAAAGAGTCTTCAATGCAAGATCTAATATACGAATCTTTTTTAAGAAACTAAGAATTTGGTCCAATACTGTAAGTTTATTAAAATTATCAGATTTTGAGTACTTCGAGTTTCACTCAAGGTTGTAACATGATTTTTTAAACCCTTACGATGTTTAAATATTACTCAAACACCTTCCGAGCAATATGCTTAAACTTTTGTAAGAATAGCAACATTTTCGAAGTACTGGAGTTTCTTAGTCTACTGATATCTGAAAATTAAGTGTAAATATCGGCACAGACTGACATCGACATATTTAATCAAAATAAGGGCCTTCTTTAATATACCAGCAAGCTGGGCAATTGCCCCCTTGGTCCCTTGTTTAGCTATATTGTTTACATTTCAAAACAGGCCCACTTTCCCCAACCAAGGAAACAATTGACCCCCCGAGTCCTTGTCTGCAAAAGAGTTCAAAATAACGCATTAATAATCGATAATTATTATTTGCGACATGTCCGAATTTGAATGGAGAAATATGATAATTTAGAGAGAAAAAAGTCCGAAAAGTCCGAGTTTTCGAGCTAAAAGAACGCCATTTATCCATTAACCTAAACTCCTGAGGCAGCAATGTCAGCGCAAGCTTCATAAGCTGTGATTGTACTTCGTGGAAACGTTTCCCCTGATAACGGTGTCAGACCAGGCTCTACTCTTACATCTTTGTGGCATTCCAATAGAAGGCCAGCTTTAAAGTCACGAACTTCAATGTGACGAATGCTAATGAAACCACCTTTTGGACAAGACTGGGCACGTTCAATTGAGAAGTTCTTTCCGCAAACAAATTTGTTGGAAGATTTCTAACCTGTATCTGGTATCGGAGATACAAACTATCCCGGAAAGCTTGATTATCAAGGCAAAAGGCATTTTTTTTATTGGTAAAGGTGTCAACCAACTTGAAGCTCCCGTCTCAAATGTCGCCCTTGCTGATCGATCTTTCATGTTGTTCTTAATTTCATTAAGGATATCTTGATTACTCAATCTCCTTTCCTTTTTAACACCATTGGTAGCTTCATTCTGCATACAAGCAATTGAACCGTCAAAGCATGCTTCCTGCTTTTTTACTATTTGCACCATGTCTTTGGTTACTCGTTTGGAATTGAGATATTCGATGGCACAGCGTTCTGAGGGAATAAAAATACCCAGACCGCCAAGCTTTGCTGGAAGTGAAAAAAAGACGTATTTCCATATCGCTGCGTGTGTATCTATTAAGGATTGCTGGAAGAAAATCGTGGCGTATAGCATTTTCTAATGGTTCGAGCAGGTTAGAAATGTCCGGTATGGTTCTCATGATAAATGTGCAAAGGTGTTGCAGTACATGTGTAAAGACAGATTAGTCCATGCTAACTCCTTTATTTCTTGTATCCAGCTGTTCACCTTTTTCTTGACGTATTCGAATTTGAAAGTCTCATTTCCAATACATGCACCGAGATGCTTGTTGTCAGTAGAAGAAATTAGCACCTTGCTATAAGAAAAAAGTTCCTTTGCCTTTACTAAATGTTGTTCTTTTACAATTACTACACTTTTGGCGGGATTCGGGTAGTAGCCAGTGGAAGGTCCCTATTGTTCAATGATATTGCATCAGGATTTTAATTGCTGTTCACTTCATATACCAGTAAAGTAATCAGCGAATGCCATTCTTTTGGCTATTTGTTTGAGTTTGTTGTTGCTAAGCAGTAACAACGGTAGTATTCCCAAAGCGTACATCGGCAAAGCAGCGGGATCACCTTACGTAGTACCTTTGCTCGATGCTATTACATAACCTCCAGTAAGAAACAATCTCGAAGGCTTAGCATAACAATTACTGAAAAAAGTTGCAAATTCTAGATGTACTAGTGGATATGTCGTTTTCCGTTTTCTGTGCAACGGGTGGATTGTAGCCAAGTTGTAATTATTCTATGTATTTTAAATGCGCTCGATGCCGCTGTGCGGTTTCCTCGCTCAAGGATCTGTGTCGTTTCCATCCTTGAATCACTCATACCTCGATAAAAAGAATGATTATAATTACTAAATTTATTTCTAACGCGCTCAATGCCGCTGTGCGGCATCTTTGATAAAGTTCCTGTGTCGTTTCCATCCTTTAATCACCGAAACCTCTAAAAAGAATGATTATTTTCATTTCACCGCTGCCTTGTGCCTTCGTTCATGCCCAATTGACACGGAGGGGTGGATTTTGATGTAGGTCCTCGATTCCGCATAGTTCTAGCTCACTTAGTTCCCAGGTAACTGCCTGGCAAACTCAGTGCATTACTGCATAGTCAGGCCTAAACAATCTTGACAGCTGTCATGGCGACCACGCATCAATGGTCATTTAAGAGACAGAAGAACAGAAATTTTATTGACCTTTGATAGAGAACAGAGCGAATGCGTCCTTTGTCTTGTAACATTGGAAAACAGCATTTGAAAGAATGGGAAAGGTAGGCCAACAAAAAACAGAAAACTGCATCAGCCTTTAATAGAAGAGTCGAAGGAAATTTACGTGAATAAAACGACGTAAAACCATGCGCTATAGGAGACGGAGTAATTTTAATGTGTAAATTTTGATCTTTTAATCAAGAAAGATATTTAAATTAACCTAGGTCTTCATTTCTTTGCTTAATATTCCTATTTCTTCCAACGCTGTTTTGTGGGCCTATGCAATTTGTTGTTTTCAAACTGACTGAACGGTTTCCTCCTGCCCAGAGGTAAACGGACTTCTTGAATATTTTAATAATTTATTAGTTAACTCTGACGATCCCTGTCCAAATCAGGAGATTAATCAAAATCAAATAACTATTGATGATTTCACACTAAGCCAAATGGATTGTTTGTTGGATAATGATATTAACATTCAAGAAGTTAGGAACACGGTCAAAATTCTTAAACAAAATAAAGCCCCCGGGCTTGATATGATCAGTGCTGAACTATTGAAAAATCTTGATGACAGGTTTCATCATATATTTGTACATTTATTCAATAAAATGCTAAAAAGTGGCAATTTCCCTGAGGAATGGGCAATTGGCATAATTGTTCTTATTTTCAAAGGTGGTGAAAAATCCAAATTGGACAATTAAAGGGGTATTACACTATTAAGTATTTTGGAAAGTTATTTATTGGTGTTCTTCTACAAAGATTGCAAAATGCTGTATCGGATTTCGAAATACTCAATGAGAATCAAATCGCCTACAGAAAAGGTTATCAAACGTCAGATCCTATTTTTACTCTTAGGGCTATAATTGAACATACATTTGAAGTTAAAAAGAACCCATTATATTTGTGCTTTGTTGATTTCAGTAAGGCTTTTGATTCTATCGATCACAGTGACCTGATGCGCAAGCTTTTTAAATGTGGTATTCAGGGTAATATTTTAAAAATAATTTCATCGTTGAATAGTAAAGTTAAGTCGTGTGTCCGGGGTGATGATAATTTGACTGATTTGCTTTCTTGTACAAGGGGGGTTAGACAGGGTTGCTTATTAAGCCCTCTTCTTTTCGCTTTATTTTTAAAAGACTTAAATACTAAGATTGGGGAATCATATTTGGGTGTAAATGTCGGTAATGAAATGATTAACACTCTTCTTTGTGCTGATGACTTTATATTGCTAGCAGAAACTAAACAAGACATGCAATTGCACTCGCAATTGCAGATTGATGAACTTGATAAATTTGTAAAATCTGTAAAAATGAAAGTAAATCTGGGAAAAATAAAAGTTATGGTCTTAAAGAAAAATAAACGCAAGTCACGTGGAAAATCTGGGAATAAAACAATTTGGAAACTCGGAGATAAGGAAATCCAAGAATGTGAAAAATATAAATACTTGGGTGTAACTATAAAGTCAAACGGCTCTTTCTCTCAACATGTGGCAATGATAAAAGATAAGTCACAAAAAAGTTATTTCTCTCTGTTATCAAAAAGTAGAGAATGGGGAGACTTTCAACCACGCCTTTTTTATATCGTTTTGATCACACAATAATGCCAATTCTTAATTATGCATCGAAAGTATGGGGGACAAATGAATAGGCTAAACTAGAAAAATTACATCTATACTTGTAAATATGCGCTTGGGGTCAAATCATCAACAACAACCGACGCAGTATATGCAGAATTAGGTCGTTATTCAGTAATTTCTTTAAGACACGTTTATATTCTGAAATTTTTTTCACGCTTAAGTAATTTAGATGAAAATCGATATGCTAGTAAAGCATTTAATATGCTTATTACTGATGCTGATAATGGGTACTCAAATTGGGTAA
>JAACYV020244085.1:0-17628 GCA_009936425.2 Chrysaora fuscescens | reverse complement strand
CACAAGGGGGCATTTGACAGCTTGTTTCGACATTCCATCTTTTTCAGTGTATCAAACTGCCCATCTCTACTAAGTTTTTTATGCTGGTATCACAATTTGCAGCAAAGTTATTATAATTTCCTTATTAGAGGCCTGGAACCTATTACCCCAGTCTAAAAATAGCACAAGGAGGCATTTTTCAGCCTGTGTCCACATCCTATCTTTTTAACGTATCAAACTGCCCATCTCTACCAAGTTTCATGCTGGTATCACATTTTGCACGATTCACCTATTTTTGTGTGCTAAGCTCCCCCACTACATGTTGGAGGAAATGATTTCGTGTTTTGTTTGAATCTCAAATTCAGAATCCAGGAAGGGGGGAAAATTCGCGTGGAAAATCTGTAGCACAGCAAACTCTTCCTCCGTCACCACCGCTGCTTCTTTTTTGAAATTTTGAATCGTACAGCTCTGGTAAGTAAGTTTGTTTCAAAATATTATTTGTAAATGCTAGACTTTTCTCGACAGACAGTTGTGTAGCAACGCAAACAAACATTTATACGGAGCAACAGCATTCTTTCCTTTTTTCATTGTGACAATGTTTTTTTGTAAATTGTATACTTTCTCTGTAATTAGCACCTTATTTCTTTTATCTTTTCTTTTCTTAACAATACCCTGTATTCAGTATAAACATTGTTTTTATGTAAAATATAGTTTAGTTCAGTTATTGACATAAAAAACGCACATCGTTTCTTTCTATCTGGCTCCGTGTTCTCTGCACGTAAAATAAGAAGTTATTGGAAACTGCGTAAGACGATCGATGTTTTATAAGCGACAACTATTCAACGATCCTAAAGTTGTTCTAGATTTTTTCACTCTTGGTTTTAACCTGCTCCTGACATTTATAACAGCCATATACTTCTGATTTGAAGTAGGAAAATTCTTTTTAATTAATCATAAGTATTTGAAAATAAGCATTATATTCAAACAATTTTGGTTTGACCACATGATAATATTATGAAGTTGCAAAACTTGTTACCCCAGGAATCTCAAATAATGGGCCTATGTAGTTTTGATATATTTTGAGATGTAAATAAATGACAAAGGCTTCTAAAATTGGCTTCTGGCACTTCATGTCATAAATTTCGTGATTGAAAACGATTTCACAGTGTTTGTGTCATCTGATGAAGGGTACATTCACACGTTCAGATCTAAGATTTTTCGAAGGTGGAAAAGAAAAATTTGACACAACCAACTACTTTTCGTCACGGAGGTCTGGCGCGCAGCGGTCTGACCGCGTTTTGTTGCGACACTTTTTAGGCCAGAGTAGGGGTTAGAAAACCCTATTTTTTTTTATCAAAAAAGCTCCAAAATGGAAATTTAAAGTTCACTACCGTTAACAGCAATATCTCTTTGAAAAATTAGAAGAACACAAATTTTCGTGTCATATGCACTTTAAGCACAAGGTTGCTTAGCAGCCAAGGATAAAAGATAATCCAGCAATACAGCTTTAATACAAATTCTTCTCTTCTGTTACTTCTTCCCATTATCTTTAATTGCTAACTCAGCAATACGATCCACTGCATCCTTTTTCGTTTGCCTAGAAAAACGTTCACGATGTGGCTGATTCTTGTCACTTGCGTCGACTTCGAGTACCTCAGCGCTTTGTATCTCCAAGTCTCTGACATTCTGTATAGGTTTCTCGACTGTATACCCATTCCTGCTTGCATTCCTGATTTTGTAACCTCGGATAACATTGTCCTTGCCACGAATCTGATCTTGCCAATCTTCCATTTAGGCTTCAATGTCATACTGTCACTTAAAATGACCACCGATCCGATCTTGGGCAAATTTTGTGCTGAATCGTTTGCTTGAATGTGTCCCTCTTCCAGTGCTTCGGCGCTTCGAGTTAATCGAATTTATCCAAATTTTCTTCCAAGAACTGTGCGGATGTTCCCCGGAGCAGAATATTTGGCGTGAGCACTGGCTGGTCAAACTCGTTGCTGATGTAGCAGAGTGGGCGATTGTTTATAAAACATTCCACATTCAGTAGAACATCTTCCAGTTCGTGGAACTTCAATAAAGCTCTACTCTACCAATAAATTTCGAAAGACTAACTTTCATGATTCCAACCAATCTCTCGAAAAAGCCACCCCACCATGGGGCTCTTGACAAGTTGAACCTCCATTCGATTCGTTTTGAACTCAAGCAGTTGTATATATTTTCATTAGCTTTTAGTTTCTGAAGCCATGCTGCTGTGGATATGAACGTCTTAGCATTGTCGCTAACCATGATATTTGATGCTCCTCGTCTAGCAACTAACTATTTCATCTGCGTCTTGGTAATTTAGAAAATCAAAGATACGCAAATAAAGCTTTCAATATGCTTGTAGCCGATGATGATGCAGGCTATTCTAACTGGGTCACAACTGCTCGATCACTTGTATCAAAATATAATATTGGTATCAATGATAATATGCGTGCTATAAAACTTAAAGTAGCTACATCAGCATTTTCAGTCGCTTATTGGTAATAATGTGTTTATACATTTAGAAGAAGATAAGAAATAAAGAACCTATGCTCTATTTAAAGAACGTTTAAATTTGAACCATTTCTTGACGCGCTTTCGGATTTTAGCGTGAGAAGTAATTTTGCTAAATTGCGTCTAAGTGCTCATAATTTACAAATTGAATTTGAGAGGTATGGGATGAAAAGAACCCCTAAAAGGAAAGATATTTTATTTACTGTAAATCTAAGGATAATCATGTTGTTGAAGACGAAGTCCATTTTCTTATAAACTGCCCGCTATTTAGAGAGGACAAAAAGAAAGTGCTCGAAGCTACATATTCCAGATTTCCTTCAATAAGTTTATTAAATGAAAAAAACTTATTCATTTGGCTTTTATCCCAAGAAGATTCTGACTGCCTTGAGATATTCGCCATATTCTGTAGCACATCCTTTAAAATTAGAGAAAAATATAAAATCGCATAATCCTTATTTAGCTATAATTAATGCTAATTTTTCATATTATCCTAATTAACTTCGTTATGTTTCGCTTATATTCTTTGTAGTTTTTTATCATAAACCGTATCAGATTTTTCAGATATAAAAGAGTTGTAATAACCTTGTATTTTAATTATTTTTTTTAGTATTCAACACCTACTAACATTATATTTGGTTAGGGGCCATCTCGGGCTAGAAACCTTTGTTAAAAAAATATATATATATAGATATATTTCGTAAAACACACGTACTGTCAGTCCAGAAGTAAGAACAAGCGATCGATTTCTTGTTTAGCGATCATGTCTAACCTTGTAGATAATAATGCTGCTGAGAGTTCAAGTCGTGGTATTGTCACGGACATGATTGGAGCAAGACGAAACTTACCCATTACAAACAAAGAATTAACATTGCTATCATTGTCTTCAGATCGTAGATATGGCACGGCTCCATAAGCTTACTTTGACGCATCTGAAAAATGTTAAAGCTCACTTGAAGTGATTTCACCGATGGCTAATTAAAATTAAAACAAATATTTACTTTCACTTTCCTAAGGTTAGCAAGTTCTTGTAGCCAGGCTAACCACGGATAGAACAACTCTTCTTAAATTGACTCATCCAAGTCCAGCTTTCTCCGAAACTCCAACTCATGTAGAAGTACTTTTGCCTTTAGAACATATGGGGCATCGAAACCCAGTGGGTCGTAGACTGAGCTGACTACAGAAAGAATGCCTCTTCTTTTTGCAGGTCGATCCTTGATTGAAATTTTAAGGCAAAATTGATCAGAGCACACACTTCATTGTACTCTAAAAGCTCTTTCTGCAGGAAGCGTCTCAAAGTTAAGCTCCTTGATTTGCTCTGCTCTTTCAGATTCTGGTAATGATTCAACAAATCGTTTTGATTTGGACAACCATTTCGTTAATTCTAATCTTTCTCTTTAAGCTCACTGCTTGATTGCCTTGCGCAGTCTTTTTTAATGCAAAGTTTGTGCAGCTTGGAGAGGATGTACCTCCGAAAATATGAGCACACATTTGATACTCTTAAGCAGGCATGTCTAGGTTTCCATTGGGCCACCATAGGAATCGAAGTGCGTCACAATCACTTGGGCACACTCCAAATTTTTGGGACATTTAGACACTTCTATGTTGCCATGACAGCAACTTTTTCTCTGTCTGAATCCTTTAAGAACACCGACTAGACTATTTGTCAGCCCCTGTAAGAGCTGGTCATTCAACGAGGTATTTTGATACTTGGCAGAGCAGTCAAATAAAATGGATGACATGGCAGATACCAATGTGTTTGCAGTGGTTCAGCATCCTGACTTAAGACCTTTCTTGCGTAATCCTTCGTTATCATTGTTCTCATGAATTCTTTCTACTAGCGTTTATTTAAGAGCGACAATCGATGCTCAGGTCTGTTGTTCGGTAGACATAACGGATCATCCTTCCAAGGTTATGCCATTTCATAATGACCATCAACTAATTTGACAGTTTTCTCCATAATATCTAGAGCCTTGTAGTCTAGCTGCAATAAATAACTGCTTTAGAAGAATATGCTATATCATTACATTCTCTTACTGGATGGGTAGCTGCTCTTGGTTTAGTTGAGACAGAATCTGTTATATCTTGAACTGAAATGTCTCTATGCTCCTTCTCTATAATGCGGTCAGCTGCATCTCTACAGTTCGACTTGAGATTGTAAGGCAGGTGATCAACGATTTTCTTAAAATTGTCAGGGTTATCAAGCTTTGTAGCCAATTTCTTTCAAGGTGTTATTACAGCTTTTGAGCTCTATCAAAAACCGCTGTAGTGCATTGCCAGCCTAAGCCTTTACTGGAGGATAATTTACTTGGCTGCACAAAACTAGATCGTATTAGTACAAAATTGACTTGCGGAGACTGATAGATATTTGGTTGCGGTGGTGGTTGTCTGAATCTGATGTACGATCTGAAATCATCAGCTTCAGTTTTTTATAGATTCTTCTTTCATCTTCTGAGTAGAGCTGCACTTCAGACCTTTCTGTTGAAGCTTTAGCTCTTCGATCTGAATCTCATGCATTTCCTTCAGCCCCTCTGCCTTGGTTCTAAAGCTGCCTTCCTTGCTGAGCTTTTCTCAGTCACTTATTGAGTCACTTATTTCTTTGTCACTTATTGAGCTTTTCTCCAATCTGGTCTTTGAGCTGGACGAACGTATCAAAGAGAAAACACTGGGTAAGCAACAGGAAGTGCACATAAGAGGACGGGGGGGGGGGGATGTTTCTAATCTTCCAGCACTTGCGCAAAGTATTCAGACTTTCAAATCCTTCTCGATACGACGACTTTATTTTAGACTCTTCACATGGTCTAAATAGTACGGGACATACGCAAGGGGTGTGTTTTGTTAGTTATAGCATCATCATCAGTGATCATCACGTTGTTGAAGTAGTTATCCCAGTTGTGAACCCTCCCTACATACTGCACCTTTGAAACAAGTCTTTGCAGCTTGTCTTTGCAGCTTTATAGGTATACTCTTACAGTAGAATTAAAATGGAATCAACGTAAAGAGCAATTTGCTTCTTAGAAATCGATCGGATTTTTGTTTCCATCTCAATTGTCCGAGAACTCAAACCATACTCATCAATATTTACGGGATAATAATGATAATGCCTTACTATAATTAGAAGTTTGGCAACTATATGGCATAGCGATATAGATAGCTAGGACTTTCTATGATATTTTTTGACTTTCTCGGCTCTTTTCGCTAGAGCCATAAACCTTTATAACCTATCACTTATCAATATAGGCAGAAAAGACATGTAAACAGCAATGGTAGAACGAACAGAAAGTTATTTACTTATTGAAGAGTAAGCCCCACATTTGGAGTGCTTTTTTGCATTACTGGTTACTTCGTAATGACATTTGTAGATATGTACAGGTGGAAATACTGGCAACTTAACCGTAAACAACCAATCCTGACCCACTAGGTCTCTTCTTTCAAGAAGTTGTAAACAGCCAAACAGAAATCAGGCCCCAAAACCAATAAATCGATCATGAGGAATATGCAAACTATGTTTATGCATTCATGCAAAATTGCGGCAAAAAATGTCCTCAAATTTCATGGATTGAACTAGAAACAATTCACTTCATCCGTTTACTTTGTTTAATTTAAATTTTGTTTGGTGGATTTCCCTTTGCTTGAATTATGCATACTTCGTGTTGAAAAATTTATGGCTCAAATTACATTGAAATTGTTTAATGAAATCAGTTATACTTTTCTTTTGGTAATCAGTTATGCAGGCCGAGATGGCCCTTAACCAACTTAACAATATATTTACTAAAAATTTAGCAAGATTAATACAATTAAACTAAGAAATTTACTAACATATTAATAGAAACTATTAATGAAAATAAGTTTTAATCTACAACTTAAAGAACAGAATTACAACAATAATTCTGATAAAAATTACGAGTTAAAGGATAATAGATTAGGATTTGTTTCATCTCTGATTTTAAAAGATTTGTTACAAAATTTACCAATTGATTTTATAAAAACAACGTTTTCTTGGGTCATTAGCCGAAGGAACATATCATTTGGGTTTAAAAAGAAGGGAAGAAGGGAATTTTTTGTGAATGATATCTAGCATTTTTTGACGTTCAGTAGAATACAAAGGACATGACATTAAAAAATGAACTTTGTCCTCTACTGTTTGTTTTCCTAAAGAAAGGCAAAATAGACAAAATCTTTGTAGTCTAGGGGTTTTGTTCTTTCCAAACCTACAAATTTCTATTTGCAGAGTTAGTATTATGCCTGTAAACTGCAAATAAAAAAACAAGCAACAAATAATAAATATATATCTGAAAACATCTGGATTCAATCAAAAGCTAGAGTACATACCTAGACAAGCTAAAGCAAAGGTAGCCAATAGTAAAAAGAAGCGGAAACGGAAAATAATATGGTCCAACATATTCAAGTAACGTCAAAACGAATGTGGTTTAAATGTTCATGAAACTTGTGAAAAAGCATTTTCCAAATAATCATCAACTCATCAATCTCCAATAAGAACACAGTTAAAATAAGTTACAGCTGCATGAACAATATCGATTCTATAACCTCATATCATAATAGAGCCATTTTGAATCCAAATAATGCAGATAAATATGGATGTAATGGCAGAGTGAAAGAAAATTGCCCACTGGAAAATAAGTGTTTAACATCAAGCATCATATATGAAGCAAGTGTAACAAACAACAAAGATGATGAAGGAAAAAGATATACAGGTCTCACAGAGTCAGCATTCAAAACACGTTGTTCCAACTATAAGAAGATTTTAAACAATAAAAATATTGCAAAAGAACTAAACTGTCTAAATATGTTTGGATGTTGAAGAAGCAAGGACAGATCCCGACGATTAAGTGGAAAATAGTTAAGAAAGTTAACAGCAAACACAGAAGCAATTTTTTGTAAATAATGTTTGACAGAAAAAATTTACATCATAAAATCCATAAGGGACGAAAAATTGTTATATTCTAGATCGGAATGTGTAAGAGAATGTAGACACCAGAACCAACTATTGATTAGCAATTTCTTGTAAAGTTTGTTACAATCGATTTTTTTCTTCTTTTTTTAGTAGTTCATTACAGCATCTGATTTATAATATATGGTCACTACATACTCAAAGGGATTTTTAACAATAAAAAACAATGCAAATTATTTTACATATAACTTGATTAATTAATTCTCAATGTTCGCTAGCAAGTTTCTAGTGTCCAAGTCGCCCATCTCACCAATGGGGATGTTAAGTTGTCGTGATCTACAACCACGAATACAAATAACTGCAGATCTTAGAAAACAAGATCCCAATTTTCTTTTTATCCAAGCGGATGTCTGGCCATAATTTTGATTATATTTTTGCGAAATAAGGTGTAAAAGTTCCATTTTCTTTGTTCATGGCAACTTCGTTGTATTTTCGTTTTTTTAATAATTCCATTAATCGGAATGACGATGCCAGGGTCTTACAGCGGTAGTTCGGAGCAAAAGGATAAAATACCCTAACATCAACAAATGCTCGTTGCATACGCTGCCAATACCCTCTTGCACTGACATCAGCACGCAGTTTAACCTCATTTTCAGTAGTTTGTAGGCTGGGTTCCTTGCACACATCCTTGCATACCGTCGAAGGTAGATGTTTCAGGTTCCATGCATATCTGAGGTATAATCCATCAAAGAATTCGCGTTTGGTAATGTTGAAGTTTTCTGCTTTCAATGGAATTGACGACAGCCAAATTGAAGCACCGTCAGAACATGCAAAGTCATTGGCCTGACATTCAGTGGGTGTCATCTTGTCGAAGAAAGGCAACCAGGTCCTCATGGTATTCAGACTTCTTTATGGTGACTTCAGAACATATTTGCTAAGATTGAACACTGTTATTTTGGCGATTATTCTGGTGGATGATGTTCTTTCTTAATTGTAAAGTGATGGATCTTGAGGCATTGTACTCTAATGGTGCTATCTTGGTCAAATCTGTTTTCCATTCCCAGCCCACCGAGTTTCACTAGAAGCGATAGTAATGAACGCTCATCATCACTAATGGAATGAGCGTATGGCGTATAACGGCTTCAACTGGATGAAGGTACTTGGTTATCTCTGGAATCGTTCCGAGTGTATAGTTGAACTTCTTTCGATATCCAGCCATAAATGCACAATAGGCAGCTAGAGGATGGTATGTAGAAATCTTGGATAGGAGACTTAACTGCTGTACCCATTCATTGACTTTCCCTGCGACAAATGCTTTACGAAATCTGTTGATCCAGTCGCAGCACCGAGGTGTCTGTTATATTGATGTTGGTGTCTTTGAAAATCTGCTTTGCTGATTCAAATTTCTCAGGTTTAACAATCGACCAAGACTTTGAAGGTTTTGGATAATAGCCAGCTTTCGGGGCAATTTTCAACATATTTTCCCACCAAAGCAAGAGAGGATGTAGTTTACCAGCAGAGATCAAGTCATTAGCATACGCAGGTTGTTTTGTGTCAGAGGTTGTCACTGACTTTAGAAGTGGAACTGTATCAAGAGCATACACTCGCATTGCCCCTGGATCGCCTTGTGTTGTGCCTTCTTGTGACTTAATCTCTCTACAGCCAGTGATAAACAATCTTTCTCACTACTCGCTACAATCGATTGATTGTTGCGTTAGATAGTTCTTTTTGACTGTTAAACTTTCTCTTGCAATTGTTTGTATTTTCTATGCCTGAAGATTGAAAAATTATGAAACTCCGAGTCGCATACCTATAGTCTTTTTTCATTATTTCTATAATGAGCTCCTGATGTTGAGCACTTTTGAGGGTGACTATTCACTTAAAGATATATAGTTACATCAGATATATATTAAATATACAAAATCAAAAGCTTACCATCAAGAGAAAACCGAGCAAGTAACAATCGCATTTTGTATCGTATTTCATATACGCTTGTCGTACTCAACAAAGGTATTTTAGTGCGAATTCTGCTTCGAAATGCATAATCTAAATGCATAAGAAGAACGAAAGGACGAGGAAGGTTAACAGTCGATGGTTCTGTTCATACCGTGGGGTGAAAGAGTAGTAGCCAAACCAATGATATATTGTTCTTTGTCTCATCTAACACCCTCCACGTCCTTTCCCTGCCATCACCCACCTACACCACCAATTACACTGTTTTCATTTTTTTTTTATAAACAGTATTTGTTGTCCACCCGTTCCCTCTATCTGTTACACTATCCATATTTTACTTATTTTCCACCGTTACTTTAACCCGCATACACACATTTCATTCACACCCATTTACCTTTTGCTGTTACTCATTTACACATTCTTCTTCTTTGTTATTCCCTACACTCATATTCCATTTCCATGTTTCCCTCTCTTCTCATTACCTCTTTCCCACACCATAGCACGTCATCACAGCCCCAGCAAATCACATAGTCCACACATAATTTCAAAAATTTACGTTCTGAAGAGGCACTGCGGTGCGAAATCTTAGTATTCTATATATTGTGTTTTATTTTCTCGTCTTAACGTTCTTCCTGTATCGTTTAGTGGTGTTCCTGCTCTACCACCTAATTAGTGCATTTGCAATTGTTTTTCACAAATTTTCACCACACGTAACATATTTAGACACTGTGATTGCGACTTTCTCATATCAAGTAAAAAGAGAAGACAATTTAAACTTTCAAATTGTCAAGAGATTGAGGAGGCACAGCATTTATGGTTGCCATTGTTAACACATTTTATGCAAATTGAATTCTTAACATTATAGTAGATTGAAATAAGAAAATTAAGTAAAAAGTATTTTCTTCTGTGCTAGTGTTCTGTTCATTCATTTCTTACCCTTTTTTCTCTGTGGCATGCTTTTCTTTCCTTTCGAGGATTTCTCACTACTCATACCTTTTCCAGGTTTCTTCGGTTTCATTACTCTGTTCTTCACCCTGCTGCCTACACCACGCTTCTTACCAATTTTAGTATTCGATTCATCACTACAAAAATAAAACGAGTAAAGCGAAAGAACTTAACTTCATTATGCGTCCAATATTGGACTTTACTTATTGAGTTTTTATCTAAAAATATAGCAAATGGCTTCGTGTACTTGAAAAATATTAAATAATATTTATGTAATTTTTCTTGTCTATTCTGGGTGAGTACAGTGCTCTATGCCTTAGGCAGAGCGGAATACACAGAGGTAGACTTCAGAAAGAACACATATCTTTGCTCTTTCACAATTTCTGTTAACAGCAAAGATATGTTTTCTTTCTGAAGTCTACCTCTGTAAATAATATTTAATAATAATTTAATGATTGGGCAGAGAAATAGTAAGTCGTCAAGGTTCACCTCTTTTGCTTATTTGCAACCATTTTGTTTGTTGCCTAAAAAAAACATCAAAACAAAGTAAACCCAAAATAACGAGAGACAGCCTTATCAAACATTAAAGAATGATATTTTCTTTGTAAATGTTTTCTCAAGATAAAGCTTGTTAAGTTTTTGTAGTCGGATGAATAATCATTAATAGGCTAGTAATTTTGTGACGGTTATAGTTTAAAAAACTGACCTTATTGATGTCCATGACGCTTGGGTTGTGAATTTTGTCCCATATGTCTAAGACCTTTCTTTTTTCATTTGCAGAGTTTCCGGAGACAGATTCAAACTGAGAACAAGAGGGTATAAAGTTCTGTAAATAGCAATATTCTAGACTTTTAGATTGATGGATATGGTTAAGGTTACTTTAGCCGGCAGGGTGCTGCCGAAAACAATATTCTTCTACACAAAAATCTTCAATCGCCAATCTTCTACACACACACACACACACCTTCAATCTTGTGACAACATATTCAATAAGCAAACTGAATTGATTTCAACGCGTATGCCTTGTACTTCTTGAGTTGCTTATAAGAAGAAGTAGCAACGATTGAAATATCTAGCGCCCACTGAAGCATGGCACTCCTTAGTTTTATCCACGTCATCATGCACTCCAAAAGTAGGAAGGCGATTGACAAAGAAATATCTTGTCAATTAGAAATGTTGCTTTCTCCCAACTAAATAAAAAATTTTCTTTCTTACAAGTACTGAATAACTGTATTTTTTCCTGTAGCGACCTTCTTTCAATAGCTACTATCTTACCGCAAAGAGAATGCGCTCAAACTATTAAAACGATTATAACTATTATAAAGAGCTTAAAGGTCAATAAAATAAAATGCGGTTAAAATTACAAACTGTTACCTTTCTTTTAATTCCTTTTTGGCCCTTTTCTTTCTCTTTAGGCTACGCAATAGTTATAAAATCAATAATTTTTTCTCACAAAGAACTGAATAGAACCTAGTTACCAGATGCAATACAAATGTTATAAATATCAGATTCGTAGCATTTTAATCTTATATAAACAAGAGATTTAGAAAAAACTACAGAAAAAGATACTTACAAGTCTATTTTGAAATTTACCAATAGAAGCTGTCGAGCTTTTAGCTATGTCAATTTCCTTTGATATCTGAGAAAAAAAATCAAAAATCGTTTTTCAAAGAGATAGGCCTATCAAAGGCAATTCAAACCTACAACCATAAAAGATTTTTTCGTTGGACATAAAAATTTGTCTGGAATACGAAAATGAAAATAAATCGCTTGCCATCCCTGTAAATCTTATCCAGCAAACAATCTACAAAACACTGATAGCCGGAAGGCACATATATTATCTTACTCTCTCTTGTGTTTTTCTTGCTTCTGGCTTTAGCTCTGTACTGATTATATTATTTCCTACAATAAGATAAAAAAACATTATCTTAAAAAGCTAGAAATTTAGCAAAGTGGAATTTAAACTTGCAAGCTTACAAGAAGAGAAGAGACCAAATCTCACTCACCACCTTTTTTATTTTTTGCAATGTTTCTCAATCTCTGTAATTCATTTTTTGCAACGCGTTCTTTCTTTTCTTTATCCAACTTTTCAAACTGGTCTTCCTGTGGATCTGAAAAATGATTTACAGAATAATAAATTAAACTTATTCAAAACAATAAAATTAACACATATTATAAGAAATTCAAACCAGTGATATATTAGGGAAAAACAAGAGATTCTCCATTATGACTATACAAAAGTTAAAGAAGATTCAAGCGCTTCGATTTTGAGCCTTTTTCAATCAAACTCTAGTGATATATTAGTATGCATTATGGTTGGCACACATCAAAATGTTCCAAATCCAAATCTTATAATTTACTTAATCATAATTTCATAAAATAAAGGACATTGATATGATAAACTTCAACTAAAAAATCGAAAGGAACAAGGCCGTGTTTGTGGTTGCGCTTGTGTGAAAATTATGGTTTGTATTTGTTTGTTTGTAAGAAACTTTTTTACTGTTTGGTTTAAACATCAACGACGGATGAAGGTTAAGCTGCAAGTAATGTTTTTTTTATCACTAGGAACATTTTACTACTAGTAGTCATTTCGTTTGAGTTTTAAGCACTTTACAACGAGTCCATTCCATATGGCTTTAACTGATATCTGCTCTTAAAGAGGCACGAAAAAGCAAAGAGCTACATGCTGCATAACAAAAATAAGAAATAGCACTCTTTTTTTCCCAATGAAAAGACGAACATTCACTGCAACTTCTTCTTAAGCAGATAGAATAGGGTTTTTGCAAAACACGCTTTATTTCCCTTGGCTATGCTTACCTTACCTTAGCTCTTTTACTAATCTAGTTGCTCGGCGTTGTACTCTACCAGGTTCGTTACTAGGTTTTTAATTTGGGTGATATATACTATTCAGTTATTTAAATGCTCTGTCATATGATATTAAGTTACTGAACTGGATGCACAAAGATCAAGAATTTCGCAATAACCATTGTTAAAAGGAAGCAACCAAATCTTTGAGCGAATAATTATCATTCTCAATGTACAATTGGTCTGAATCATTCAAAATTTGAGGCTAGTCAGCACAGGGCGCGTTTATTTGTGAATTGTCGTATTATCTGTGAAAATCTTGACTTGGCAGTATTCAACCAATCAAGTGGGTCGTTTACAAACAGAAAAAGAACAGTTGATTTAGTTATACATACAGCTCTATCATTGGAAAACTATCCAAATGGCATGAGGCACGTAGTGTATTTCTCTTTTCATACCAATATTAAATACAACAATAGCAAAAAACTAAATAAAATATGACTTAACATACTGGCTTGGTCCGGTAACTCAATAAGCCATTTATCACCAATATCTGCTGTTCGTTTGTAACCAAATCTTGGTTTCCATTCCTGTTGATGGAAATTACCGTTGTAGAGAATTAATTAGTAACTTTGAAGTTTAAGGCTCGTATTAACAAGGTATGAACGAAGACGGGCATTTGCCGACACATGCACTGATGAACCTTTGGATATGTTTGAGGCAAATTGCATTTGTCTGAAAAATTTCATTTTTATGAAACCAATCAACAGCACTATTCTATAACATCCACAAACCAATCTCTCAATCTATATTTGGAGATATTCCCGATTTTTACGAAGTAATAAATATCAATAGCAAGTCCGTTTTTGAGTATTAAAATTATTGGCGGAAATAAGCAGAGCGAAAAAACATTTATTTTTAAAACGGAGATCAGTGGATCAAAAATGTTTTTACCTTGGCTTCTTCGTCCCACAGCATCCTTTCCCTTTTCTTCTTTTGAATGCCCTGAGGATGTCATATTCACAAGATTAATAGATCAATAGTAATTAACCAGAAATTAACCGCAGCAGTTAAGGGTTTAGCAAATACGGCAAAAACCCGAGGATAAGCAGCACATTTCCTTATTTTGCTATCTAAAATTCGGGATGCAGTGTGTGTGGAGTTGTGCATTACTGCCGCCAGAAAGAAGATCAAGGCCTTGTTAATCAGAAGCCATTCAACTGTGTAGAGTTCAGTTTTTTCGTCATTGTAAAAATGATCTGCGTCACCATTTTCACCTTCCACTGCACCTTCCTGATCTGCTGAACCTTCTTACCAACAGGCACAACGAGAAGAACTTCTTGGAATGCTTGATAATGAAGTTGACGTTTACGGATTAAATTTTTTTTTGTCTTATTCTATTTCATTTTAGACGGACAAAATCAAAAAGAAAACCCCAAGATAAAGATTTTTGCAGCATACCTTGTTTTTGGAAAAGATTTCCCATTTAGTTGGAGGCTTGGGTTTTGGTATCTAAAAAAAATGATGAGAAGGTAGAGAACACAAGGCTCCGCTGCAGATATTCATTCAAGCATCATTGTCATTAAAGCAAATGAAAAGGCGTATTTATAATCAAATTCTGCTTCTGGTATGACTCTTACAAAATCCAAGTACACCATATTTCAGAATCCAAAGGAGCAATTTAACAAAGACTTCATCTAATAACTTCTATAATGCGAAAAGACATTTTAGACGGAAACATAGATCAAAAACTTTAAAAATCTACAATGTATCTGAATATTTCATTTCCCACCAAATGATTATAAATAACAAACAGGTATGTTTATGGATATTACGAAACTTAGTAATTTCGCCAAAATTATTCATTGTTGTTTTAACTTTAATTAGTTCTGCATCTTATGATTTCCTTACAATCATCTTACGCTGCACCTACATTTTGTAAATTGCGTTCGGTCATTGTGTTTTCATGAGATCAAGTTTCCTACCTTAGTCATCCTCGCACTTTTCCTCCTACAGCAAACATTTTTTCCTAGCATTACTTATATCCATTCTCATTTACCTAAACAACATTAGGTATATTCCGTTTCCTTTTACAATCTTTAAATACCCAAAAAATTAAAACTTTTAGTTCAGTTAGTCAACAGTCATGATAGTTAACACACGACAAATTTTCATAAAACATTAAGCTCAATTCAAGATTTTCTCATCCTATTTTGGTTACATTAAAATGTTCCAGTATAAAAGAGACAAAATCAAATACTTGGTCTCACTGACATTTGTTTCTTTGTTTTGAGAGAAACTAAACCATGACTTTTGATAATAATGATTACACAAATATGAAAAAGTAGTGAAATAAAAAATATAAACTTACTCTCTTTTCTCTGGGAGTGACTGTGGTAGGTGATGGTAGCTGGCGAAGAAACGGAAAAAAGCATATATATAAGAGTTGCTAGAATTACATTGATGGAGAACTGTGTTAACAAGGTCACCCACATTTGCAATAAAGCTCCTTTCGTGTTATTGGTGGCAGCAATCCCACATTTACCATGATTATTCATATTGTGAACTGGCTGAACTTACTTCTTAATCAAAGCCTACACAGTGACTTGATCTATTATGAAAAACTCTGTACTTCATTGGCAATTTAAGAGCGTAAAGCCTAAACACAACTTGTCCATAAAAAAATCCGTAAAACCACAAAGAGATTATATGAAAAAGAATTCAAAGCCAGCCAGCCATCCTAGTTAAAAGATTCAAGCCAGAGCTTTCTAGGTCAGCATTCATATATATAGTATACTATACTATGCAGCACTTTATTGCATTCATGTATCGCAATTCATTCTCATACCTAAATGTTAAGAAAGATATGGGAGCTGTTTATTTGTCAAGAGTGCATATAGGAGAGGGAGATAGATGTATTAAAAAGAATCTGACAATGATGGAGAAAATTGTTATGGTGTAGAAAGATATAATATATAATACAGTACATAATATAGCCACAGCAATATGGTCCAAGTTTTGTAGTATAAGAAAGTTTTCAATAGTAAGGTGCAAAATGCAGCCTTGCTATCATCTAAAGCTTGAAGTCCATCATGCTTCTGATCTGGGAATAGAAAGCCTAAAGAGGATGTCATTATGAGTTTCCAAAACAGCAATTACCTTTGCCAGTATAACATCTTCAAATCTTTCCACAGGCAGCTATAAGTAATAAGAATTGATTAACTTATTTTGAAATATAAAAATGGTTCTCTAATCACAAATAATTCACATACATCTAATAAAAAACTTAGACCAGAGCTTCCCATAATAAGTAGCAAATAATTTAAAGCCCTGTTGCAAATGTTCCTCTTCTCATATATCTATCAACAATTTGAAATCAAATTACCTTCCATATCTCATTGAACAGGAGTTGTGTGTTATCCCGTGCCAGATTATGAAGAAATATACTTTTATTTGACCTAAAAAATATTATCAGATTCTGAACGGCTAATCAACAATTTTGTACGACTATATTGGTTGTTGAGATTTGATCTATTCATCTTTCAAACCCAGGTTTTGTAATATAAGGTGTACAATATACAACCACACTAGAATAGAATTTATGGATTCCAAAATATGCCATGCCATCAACTTTGGAAACACTGTGCTTTTTGCTGATATTTGAATCGGTTATCCTATGACTGCTGTGTGTGGTAGCAGAGTTGAAATGTCCAGTGCCATATTCAGTCATACTGGGTACCATCGACTTGATCTTCAAAGGAGAGCAACAAGAGTTACTGATTATCGATCCTCGGTTATGTTTACATGCTTGCTTATCTGCAATTAATTCCTTCATGTTGATATGCCACTTACGTTTGTGCTGTTCCCAACACCCTTTGACCCTCATGTCTTCCATCTTTCATCCTAAGATACATCTGAATTATGATTTGATTTGACTTGCTTCACAATATATTTTTACCACCAATTCATATCTTTTCTTTTCTGGTTGGAAAGGGTCATTATTATTCCACCCTTGCACAGAAGCCCGAAAACGGAACATCCAATAGTTAATCTATATGCTTGGTACTTTGTGAAAACCATGACTTTCTATGTTCTCTTTCTTCTAACCAGATGTCATTTGACCAGATAATAGCCCATTTCGCAAAAGATCTTACAAAAGCCAAATGGTCTTAAAATCCTTGCAAAAACTCCAGGAGCTACATTCATACGAAAAGGCAACGCCTCAAGTAGATAACTTCTTGATGGCATGTTACTGATAAGCTGATAAATTTTTGTCATATAATCGTTCTTAAGAATAATTTAATACTGAAGAGACTTATATCAAGTTTAATTCCTCATAAACTTCTTAAATGGTTGCTGATTTATCAATGGCATTCTTGTCAGGAATCTTAATATTGCAATATTGCATAAAATAGAAGAATGAGGAGCAATTGCAGAATACAGGGCCGCGGCCAACTACCCTTTAGGAATCCGAGCCTACACAGCCTACAGTATGTATG
>JAACYV020243973.1:0-17285 GCA_009936425.2 Chrysaora fuscescens | reverse complement strand
ACGCTGCAACAGCAATGACGGTAAATGATATGTGAAATGAATATAACGTTTTAATGGTTGCGAATTGAGCGTTTCTATTAGTTTTCCAAGAAGTGAAGTGCTTGCTTTAGGGTGATTCCCTGATCAAGAATAAAACAACCACAAAAGGTTGTCATGGAAATCGTGCTTCATAATCACTGTTGACCATTGTAAAAGAACAATTTTCACATTAACATAGGTTTTCCTTTCTGTTGCTGGTAGGGCAGATATGAAAGGATAGTATGAGGTTTTTCAAATAAAATCTACAAAATGGTTAGAATTATGTTTCTTATGAAAATCAAAATACAATAACTATATAATTTTTTTCTTTCTGGCAGCTTATAAATTATATTCCCACTCAACAAAATTAAACAAAAACTATTTCATTTTAAACAAATTAAACAAATTAAAACAAAACTTGACTTTCACCTTTCCCCTTTTCCCTTGAGTATTCCAGCAAGCAAGAAAACCTTCAGCTCCATCTTTAAACAAAAACAGATTTAAAAAAAAGTTGATACCTATTTTATCAAAAATTGCTATTTTTTTTAATGTTTAGCAGAGCAGTTGAACAACTCATACTTTTAAAGCAAAAAATATCATGAACTTTCATACCTTGTCCTATGGAATCGATAGCCTGTTCCAAGTCGAAATCATAGCTCTGTAAGATTACAGCTGCAATATCTTTTGTGATACGAGGAAATGTTTCGATAATTTGGTCAATCTGTAGTGGAAATAAAAATGCAGTAAGTGAACATTTATTAATATTATAAACCGACAAGATTAACAAGATATTCTAAATTCATGACTATGATGCAAGAATAATCCAATGGATGGAGCCCTGAACCCATGCCTTTATGCATGTCTCCTTAAATTTAGGATATTCCAAAGTTTGATAGGATAAATATTCACCTGAAGATCCAGGCTCTCTGGCAGAGGCAAAGCATGTTCAGCAGATACACATCCATTTGTAGTATCAAAGTAGTCACCTTTAAGGTAATTATAAGGAAAATTGTACTTATAAAAATCCCTTTCTGTTTTTCTCTGGCAATCAAGGCAAAAACCAATGCAACAAAATGCATAATCATCTCTGGGTTTGCCATAGGGCTTCAGGTCCGCATTACACTTTGAAAAGCAACACACATTGAGCAAAACCACTTCTACAGCTGTTGCTTTAATCAAGGTTTTATCTAGGTAAAACATATTGATGCAGAATGTTGTTTACTTTAAGAGCTGCTGTGTTACTAAGAATTACATCTCTGTAGGTGCTTTGGAACTCTGCAAATTTTGTGAAAAATTGTAAGGGTAGAATATTCTAAAACAAATTTGACATACAAGAAAATTCGAAGAGAGCATACTGTAGGCTTCGCAAAAATTACATTTGCCGAAAAGTTTGAATACAGGTTCAAGTTTATCTGTTATTATTAACACAATAGGGTTGGGTAGGACTTACTTAGGCCCTATTGTATTCCTAAATGCAACGCAAGCAAGCGAATATAAAAATTTAGAATCTTACAATTTGACTTCTTTCCCTTTTTTGACATTCCAATATTTGTATTGACAAATTATGGAAGAGCATAAAAATTAAAATTGAAATAAAAATAATTTCATTTGCTTTGCGACTATGCTTAGAGAAACTGGTTACGAGACTCGGAAAGGGGCCCTAGATGCCCAGATCCACCAATCACAACCCTAGAATGCCGTTGACTGACATTTCGATCCTTCATTAGATCATTTTTTACCTTTAAGACTTTCTTTTGGGTTTAGAAGAGAATGAAAAGTGCAGAATTAACAAGCTTTTGACGATAAAAAAAAATAGGACGTAAAACTATAGTACGCAAATGGCAGAAAAACTTTTTGCATTCAAAACTCTGATTTTATCTTCAGGAGCAAAAATGAAAGATGAAAATCGAGACAAAATATTTGTTCTTTGAAGAACTATCGACTATAGCTTAACCTTCATCCGAATCAAAGCGAATATTATTGAAAGCGCTAGCTATTATCTGTCAGTTTTTTTTACCTTTCGCGAATCTTCTATTTTTAATTGCCACCAAATAATAGAAAATCAGCACGAAAAGTGTAAAAAAGTAAAAGCGACTGTTAAAGAATCAGAAATTACGTTTGATCAGTTTTATTCCACAGCTAAACTACAAATGTTGACTTGAAAACCATAATCGTTGTCACTTTGGTGTCAATTAAATATTACTTTTCTAAATTCGAAATCTTGTTGTTCATGAGGTGCCAGATGAAGGAAAGGCTTCTTTGGGGGAGACTTTAGCCAGCATAAGATACTCCAGGAACACCACAAACTCCTACGTTTTTGATGCGAAATACATTGCCAGCCAAGGGTTGTTGTTTTAGCTCTTCATCGGACAGCAAACTGAAAGGTGTCATGGAAAAATTAAAAAGAAAACATACTAGTGTATCTAAAAAGTAGCTGGCAGAGCAAAATTTGGGTCAAATTCAATTGCTACGAACTTATCACTGTGATTGACCATAATTAAGCAAAAGTAAATATTGAAACTATCATAATTAAACCAGACTAAAATATTGAAACTACCTCGCACTTGTCACAATCAACTGGTCAAGGTTTTCACCAGCAAAACAACAAGAGGTTGTTTGCTTGACAGGAAATATAATTTCTGAAATCTTCTTTCCTGATTTTGGATCACAACGTATAACCTTGAAGAGAAACATAGTTAAAAAATGATGCGAGTGTAAATATTGTGAATTTTCAAATCCTCAACTGCGATTACTTCTAACACAACTAATAATAATAATATAAGAAATACCTTTCCACCATTAAAGAGAGCAATCCACAGCATACCTTCAGCATCAATACACATGCCATCTGGAATCTACAACAGCAGAATTTAAGTTAATCGAGAGGAAAGAATGATAACCAACAGTAGAAATGAATTGAGAATACATGAAAGCCTTGCTTTAAGCTGCAAGATGTTGTATAAAGATAAAATAAGGTTTTCACTTACATATTCAAAAGGTTCGAAACTCGCTATGTTGATGACTGTTCTTCGATTCTTGATGTCACCGGACTGAAGGTCGTAATCAAACGCATCTACACCTCTAGTATAAAAGATGGCAATTAAAACAATTGTAAAGTGGTATGGCATTTGCAAGAGGTATTTAACAACAAAAACACAACGCAGATAAAGCATTAGCTAGATTGTAAGTTCAAGTTTAATGACAATAGCAATATGGCGTATTTTGACACCAGTTAATAAAAAAACTCAAAAGGGAAAAATGACCAAGGACATTCAAAGCTGGACATAAATGACGAGGCTGTGACGTACACAAGGAACCATCAATCATATCTTAAAATTTACACTCTTGGAGATAGTCAACAGTTTTTGAGCTTTAACTTTGTTAAGAATTTATAGCAACCCAAGGTTGTAGATAGCTACACGAACTCACCGTAGCAAAGAATCTATATAATAGAATGTCCTTTTATCTAGGCTCCAAGCCAGCCCATTTGCAATATTAACCTAAGATAAATAAGATATGTCTACAGTTATTAATTAAATTGATTTCTAATTTCGAATGTAAACAGTATGCAAGTATTCGCAGAAATGGCATTCATTTGTTTTCAATCATAAGAAAAAACAGTTTGAAATCCGGAATAATCTAGGATAAAAAAAAAACGTTTTACCTTATCAAATTTTTGTTGAACATTTTTCTTCTCATCAAGACAAAACTATAAAAATACATGATTGATGAAAGTTTAAAGTGACAGCGGAGATATAATCTAAAAATTACCCTAATTTGCAAACAAGGAGTTGCTAATTATTTAACATTTTGCAAAAAAATCGGCAAAAATAGGGTTCCACTAAAGCACAGTGAGCTTTCGGAATTGATTGAAGATGACATCAGTTTTTAAATATTTGCAGTGCCCCTGATATTGAATTCATTTTCTAATATTTTCACTGCACAGCCTGGCAGTAAGACTTTACAGTGATGGTGTGAGTTGCGTGCATAGTTAATGTTGTGCGTGATTGATTTGTCGACGATACTTCTATCCTTTCAGATTGGAAACAAAACATCATGGTGTAGGGCTGTTTTGCAGAGATGTCTCAAAAATATGAGAATAGTGCATGTTTTGTAAGAAACACAGGAATTACACAAGTAGCACAGCATAAACGACCAAACTTCATTGAATGCTAAACATTGTTTTGATTAGTATCTCATCTTTCATCTTCATTAAAATAATGGATAAAATAAGAACTACAACTCTCAACATACTACTGAGCCTTGTTCTGGAGCAACATTTCCAGGTGATGCTTCAGGCCCCATTGTTCCTTTAAGGTGAAGAAATATAAGTTGTTAAAAAATTACACAACGACAGGGTAGCTTTTATGTTACATACCATTTTATAAATCATTATAAAAAAGGGATTGAATATAGCACTTCAAAACAGCAGGAACAATAAAGCTTAATGACAGTAGAACTCTAACAACCCCTATGTCAGTTATAAATAAGCTCAAAGACACAAAATACAATTCAGTCATTGGAGAAACTTGCCTGCCCAAAGTCGTCCAGCCTGCAAAACAACAATTTTTATTGTTAGAAAAATAAGCAATAATAACATGAATTTAGTTAAACAGAGAATGAGAAATTTCTGTTGATGAATACTTGTGAATAACTATTTCAATTTATACCTCTTGCTGTTAGAGCAAAAACATGCAACACCTGCAATTAAGGTATCAAAAAGACAAAACCTCAGAAATCAACTTGAAATATTTCAAAAATGAAAAACTGAAGGCCTAAAAAGTCAATACAAACCGGGTCACATTTGGCATCATTGAGTCTATTGTCAGTATTCTTTTCTAGGAAAAACAATAAAAAATGAATTAATAAAAACCGGAGATCTAAACTATAATAAAAAATAAGCAATAGCTGGACTTGAATCAAAAAGCTCATTTAGGACAAAAAATATAATTAAACTCACCTAAATGAGCAATTAACTCTAATTCGGAAGACTAAAAAAAAGAAACAATTTATCTTTCATAATCATCATTGTTTCCATATCCAGTCAGCAGTTAATCCAAGCATGGGTCAACACTCTAAAGATGCTAACAGTCTGGCTTATTCATTTCAACTTTTAATTATACACTTGCTCATTTTCCATTAATTACGCAACAAGTTTTGAGAAGTCAGGGGAAAGTTTAAAAAACAGATATAAAAGAATGAAACCTCAAGGTTAAGGAACTCCAATTTCTGCCCATGACATATCACAACCTCATTCTTAGATCCAGCTCTTGGCACAACTAAAAAGTAACCTTCAATTTAACCTTTTAAAAAGATAGGATCTTACTATTATTGGTGCAGATTTATTTCAGCAGAATGAAAAATTTGATATAAAAAAAAAACCGGAAAGAATATTTGATAATTGAATTTGAATACCTGCAGATACTGTATCAGTCATGCCACTTATAATGTTTACCTATGGTAAGATTTTAGATGGGAATAAGAACTCTCTCTTTCAACCTCAGAAGTGACAACAAGAAGGCAATAATGATCTAGGATACTTTATCAAATAAGAGCAAGGAAAAACCACTTTATAAAGCCAATAAATGATGGAGTGATAGACGAGGTAAATTTGTCTGGCAGTCTGAAATTTAAGTAAAAGTTAATTTGCCCATTGGTTTTTTAACAGCTATGATTGACAGCCTGTATTCTCAAAGCCTTTAAGTATAGTTTTTCATACATTTTTATTTTTTCGTAATATATATATATATTTTAAATATATTATGATTTTAATTAAATGCAATAATCCTCAAATTGTTGAAGTTTGTCTTATTGGTAGATAGATCCATAAGGTAGCCAGCAATTTAATACTATATGCAATGTTCTATAAATTACAGAGTACTGCACCACTTAGGGAAGTTTTTCTTGCGAAAAATCAATGTTTAATAAAAGGAACTTATTGGGATTATTGTTAAGAGTTTTAACAACAGAATCTCAAAATCACAGGATCTATAAAAGAAAGATATCTGTGTGAAGCTGTCGTGCAGACATCTTTGTTTCAGCTTTCCAACTCTAGATCCAACTCTTTTCTTGTCTTTAGGCCTACAGGGAGGCAGGTCAGACCCAAATACTAACCTTTTTGCTCTGAAGGTCTACAGCTGTGCAGGTTTTCCCGAATATATCAATGAACAGGAGTTTGTTATTCGCAGAATCCCAATGGGGACCCTCAGAGCAAATATGTCGATAGGATACCAACGTTTCAATCTCCATGTTGACACTCTACTCATATGAAATTTACATAAAAGAAAAGAAGCCAAATGGTCTTGAGTGACGCGCACGTGTCAAATGATCCACATGGTTGATTAGATAATAATCGACGCTATAATACAGATACGCTACTTCATATGCGCTTCATCGTAAAAATACGTACCTTTTTATATAAAAATCTTGCATCGGCTTCATTCTGAAAATTTCTAATTTTCGACCAATTTTTTAACAAGGTCATCAAGTTTTCAGAAGAAGAAAAATCGAATTTTATTTCTTTGTAAGATTCGCGTTTCCAAAATTAAGCTATTGTTAGTTACATAGTGTTCATCAATATTCATACAACAAAATATCGAAGCCTACTTCAGCAGAGTCACAGTGCATTTTCATTTATATTTGATACCATATAACGTTCATACCAACATCTATTAACACCTTCGATATTCTTATCTGGATGCTGCATGTAAGCACCTTTAATCACTGACGTCACTCAATGCTAATCATTGCAATTCCTCAGGAGCTTCTGATGTCATCTCACTGCCTTGGTCTTCATCATCGGCCACGGGCAAGGTTTGATGTGCAAGAGCGTTTGCATCTGCAAGATGTACACACTCAAGTTATTTTGGCAATAAAATAACAACACGAGTTTTAAACTTGAAACCCCAAAAAATCATAGGGAGGTTTTTCTGACTATCGCCATCATCGAGTTTGCTAGATAGAAACCATATAGAAGTACGACAAGGTTAGGCCTTCGCCAATTATACCAATATTGAAAAAATGAGTATACCTTGAACTTTAACTTGCTGAAATTTATGGGATCGTTCATCTTCTAGATGTGGATTAAACGGATTCAATTGCAAGTCGAATGCAAAAGTCGAAGGAAACCAGCCATCTCGTCCATTACATCTCCCTTTCCACCAACCGTCATTCCTTTTTTTCAAAACACTGATGACATCCCCAGACAAAATCGCTAGTTCATCAGCCGAATCAGGAACATAGTCAAACTCAGCCACAACTATGCTTCCACTCTCCTCTTCAATGAGAAATAGCAGTAGACTTTTATATTACAAATAAACGGCATCGAATATCAAGAAAAGACTGTTGCAATGTAGTTATGCATGTCATGTAAAAATCCGCAATAATGGTTTTCCGTGATCTTTTGAATTTAAAGGAGACATAGATAATAACATTACTGAAAATATGTATTATATTACATTTAATTTACTGTAATAACAGAAGCTGCTGGTGAATAGGAATACATAAAACAATTAAAGAACTACCTTACCTTCGATATCATCAATATGAATGTTATCTGATTCTCTTGAGTGCGTATGCATTTTAACAGTCTCACAGCCATACCAGGTCGAGGCTTCGTCTAAATCGCTATACTGAGCGTAAGCTGAAAAAAGCGAGTTGAAACATTTCATCAGAAAGTTAAAAAGAAAGTAGGACTAAGGCATTTGTTCTAGGTCACTTACCTGCTTGTGGTATACAATCTGTATCTGATTTCGAAGCCTGTAAAATAAAGGGACGTTATCAAGCCTGCTTATTAAGGAGCTACAATTTCCAACAATGCACAATTTCAGTTAACAAAATTTGATCATATATCGTTTCTTGCGACATGCCTTTGTCATTCAACGGGTGAGAATTCAAGATAAGATCGGCTCTAATAATAGGGCAAGGAATGAGTCTGTGTTTTCCTACTTATGAAAAAGGTAGGATCGAAACATGTGAAACATTCAATGGACGCGTCTTACTAGTTGTTTATGTTAGAAGATACACCACTTTTTGGCGCCATCTTTTATGTTGTTCATCCAAATTTCAAGGATTGCGTATGAAATTTCATTGATACAGATACAAAATATTGGATACTTCTTTTGGCTAATCTGCTTTACCAGTTCTTATTCTCATCGAGGACTGAGATATTTTCCCAGTCCATTTGATGTTTTTCTGTCCAGTAGTGATCCATTCAGAAATAAAAAATTAAAATTACGATTTAAACTTAAAGTACAACAAAAGTAGTAGTACACACCACGTCTGCCTGTTCTTGCGATATAGGGTATGCCTCTGCACTCATAATTCTATAGTAGAGAATAGGTAGTCTACACATTGTGGGATAGCTAAGTCATAGTTCGCTGGGCTTGTCGAAATGTAACAGGAGTTAACAAATTAGCAAAAAACTAAGAATCAATAAAAGATACCTTGGAGAGTTCAAATCATCATCTGGAATTAATCCCCGGCTGATGGCTGTAAGAAATTCTTTTCGTTTCCTTGAGAGTTTAACTGTCGCATTTATTATTTGGGATCGCGTAGATTTCAAGAAGGGACGAGCAATCATTCGGGATAATGATTCCGTGGCCTGCTCGACTTCATCCTGGAATTAAGTACACAATCATCTAAATACAATCTACAAAAGCGTCGATTATGCCCCGTTTACAAGGTAGCACACAGGTTTCGTGCGTTTCCACGGTACCTGCCTATCCGCACAAATGTTTGTCCTGCTTCCCGTACAAAAACATGTACTGCTAGGACGGCGTACAAGTTAGAAACTTGTCCGACCAAAAACTTTTGCGGTACCGATTAAACGGAGCCTTACTTGCGTTGAGGCTCAAGCGTAATACTCTCTTTAATCTGTTTTTTTAACCGTATTATTAACAGTAGCTACATTTTCATTAACTGCAAAAGCCTATATAAAGAGCTAAAACTGCTGTTGAATCTTCGTGGCAAACGTCTTGTGAATATTGCGGATTTCAAATTTCGGTTTTGCACATTATCGAGCTTTGATTACAGGGCGCAAAAGATGGCATAAAAAGTGGCATGAATTTTTTTAAAACCTGAGTATTTTCTTATCAATCTGGCCATCTTAATATGAAA
This sequence comes from Chrysaora fuscescens, assembly GCA_009936425.2. Classification (NCBI taxonomy): domain Eukaryota; kingdom Metazoa; phylum Cnidaria; class Scyphozoa; order Semaeostomeae; family Pelagiidae; genus Chrysaora; species Chrysaora fuscescens. The sequence continues at coordinate 8,150 of JAACYV020243973.1, read as the reverse complement.
AATAAACAGAAAGTTGCAGATTTTCATACTTGCATAGATTCAAATATAATTATCTCGCCAGCGATATTATCCAAAAAATAGCCATAAGGATAGGATCCTTTCAAAATCTGCCTTGATCTCAATAACTCCTTTACCGCATCTTCCAAAAACTGCACGCTAACAATATCTTCGACGTCTTTATGTTCAATGTAGGCTGAAAAATACGTTGAATTTATCAAAACGCCAGGAAGCAAGATACAATAAGAGTGTACATTGAGTTGAAGATATTTACGTACCCAGTTCACGTGCGGTTTTTTGAAGACAAATCATTTTCTCTCTAACAGCTGTAAGAAGTCTTGCTTCTAGCTGTAAGGGGTCAAAAGGAGTATTGTTAGCCAGTTTCCTAATGTAGTCAATCAAACTAATATTAGCTGAAAATTTCCAAAGCAATGACCTGACCCATCCTGGTTACTAATTGCCTACATTAGTACCTTTCACTAAAATGTTTTACAAGGCATTAGAGCGACAATGAAAGGTTTCTTGCGACTACAACTCAAACATAATATCTTTTATTGTCTCACCAAGGCGATAGAAAATCGATTAAAGTTACCACATCGAGTAAAAATAGTCTAAGAAGGCATCAATCCATTTTTTACAACAAGAGCTTCCAAACAGAATGAAATTTAGCTGAAGGTAAATGGTTTGATGCATTGAGTACTCCGTTTCTTTAGATAACATCCAAGATACCTTCTAAACTGAACACGATTTTCTTTCAAATCAGACCCAGTAGGTATGTCGAAATGAATCCTACTTACTTGGAAGCTATTTTCGTGGTTTTTGCATCTTGTATAATAATGCAAGAACCGATTAATTTTCTGAACTTGATCATGATCTTTCTCTATCTATTAGTGGGAAAAAATTATTTCATTACTCAATGTCACTATTCATTCACGATAATCACATAAATTCTGTGGATGTGTAAAGAAAGAATTACGATGCTGGTAACTATCACAAATTAAATTGCAGAGCATATCAAAACATTCCTTGTTTTGTTCTTTCTCGTGATTTTCTTCTATTTTCTTGACAACTTCAAACCGGTTGCATCTAAAATTTGAAGATATATTTCTACTACTTAATGTTGACAAAAAATACAGTACAACTATATGTACGTCACTTCCAAATCTTATATTTTATATTTTAGCTTTGTTTTAAATTTCACATAAACTTTTTAAATCAATTGAAATATAAGGTATACAGTATAACAGTAAAAAATAATCATTACAATTTTGGTATACCTAAAATAGCCTCCGGTTTCTGCGTTATGTATCTTCCAAGCCTCCATGCAGACCCAACAAAAGTCATGTTTACACTTGAAGAATGAAATAATTGAAACATAAACATATAGACAACCTTAACACTTTAACCAAGGTTATTGCTGGTCACTTTAGAATCTAGATAATTGTACGAAAGAAAAGAAAAATAACTACGATTGCAAAATAATGGCTTTGGAGGAAAATTTGAAAATTACACGAAGGCACTGGGTAACTGAAATTAAATTTAGCACTTAATGCTAAAAGTTAATGCTACCTTAGCACAAGTCATGTGATTGCAGCCTTCGTTCTTCTGAATATGACTCCTGTTGAAAAACACAGAAATCTAATGAAATTAACTAACTAGCAACTTTGGTTACCAAAGGCAGAAATGCTATGGAGAAGTAACATTATTATATAATTTTCAGAAGGAAATGAGAAGTAGTTGAACAACAATCACAACCATGTAGCCAAACTGCATACTTAGAAATAAAGCAGTGAAAGAACATAAATGTATAAGTGGAACTAGTGCTATCACAAAAATTACACGATCAAAACAAATAATAAACACTCCAGTATGTGGTTGTCTAACAAAACGGTTCATATAAGATAGATAGCCCAGGAATGCAAGAAACCGTACAGGCAGTTTGGACACTTCTTAGAGTTGGTAATCAACCAGTAAGCAGTAGCAACTGACGACCTTTCTTTGGACAAACCTTCTTCTGAAAAAGATAAGAAGCAGTAGGATATACCTAAAATCTTTTGCATTTACATATACATTTTAATAAACATTGTGTAAAGTAGTATTCTGGACATGGCAAAGGATTAATGTTTGCTACTAGTCTTAAACTAATGTGGCTACAGCTAATGTCTAAACAGTAACATATAGCATATGTACTCAGCTATTGAAATGATACCTTACCTTTTTGTGGATTCATTTCTTCAATTGTACTGCTCCACTTTTGCCACATTTCACAACTACAGGGTTCGTGCGCATCGCCAAGGCACAACCTTAGAAGCAAATTAACAAATATCTAAATCTTTTAAGGAATTGTACTAGTTTAAAAAGCGGTCAGTTATTTCAGGCATACCGTCCACAACGCGATTGCCAATGAATAATTAGGCGTGTAACTCGCTTCCTAGTAATAAAGCATGTTTCATATTGTAAACGACAATTGTAAACCATCTAATAAAACCATACCAACAAAAATAGTGACCATTGCCACAATCAACTGATTTTGCTTTCCAAACTGGATTTTTTCGATAACTAAAAGTTGATGATGTTTCGGAAATTTTGATTGCTCTTCCGCAATTTGGATGAGGACACCATCGTATATTTGGATTTGTATCGACGAATGCCTGCAATATTTGGATTTGAAATCAAGAAAACACTGTTTTAACAAGTTGAAACTTTTTAAGTTGCAATTTTCGTCCAATGCAAGTAAAAAACAGGTGGCGAGACATTAACTCTAACAAACTTTAACAAAAAGGGGCCGATTATATGACTCTTTGTTAAATAGAGTTTGCAATTACATGAGAAAGATTCAGCCCGAACTGAACACTCAGCCTCTCTCTTCAATCATCTCTTTATAAAATAGAGTTTGCGATTGGCCATGGCTAACATCTACAAAGATAATCCTTCGTATTTTGGCCCACCAGAATTCACTCCAGTGCAGGGGCGCCAGAACCTTGGGGGCAGAAGGGGTTCACACAACAATTTCACATCTGTTAGCTGAGCTGAAAATCCATCCCGGCATAAAAACTTTAATATCATCGGCCCCTACTACATTAAAATTACCATATAAAATGCTTAAAGCAAGGAACAACAAAAAACAGTAATTGAGGAAACGAAATTTATCACCTTAATATCAAATTTAAGATAGATTTTAGCCATATCTCTGGATACAAGTTTTTCTGTCATTTCCTGTGGAAGGTAAAACAGAATATAACTCAAAATCTAAGTAGGTAACGGAAGGTTATATATTTCAAAAATTGATAATTAGTCATTTAGATGATCTTACCACTGGAACTAGTTTGTCACACTTATGTCCCGGACATAATATATTATGTGTTTGGCCATTGGAGATTTTTGAAGATAAGTATCTTAAAAAAGAAAAATAATGTATTTGGCTATTTACATATTCCAAGAACCCAGATAACAAAATTTGTTTGTATACCTAGCTTTATTTGCAAAAGAAATTGGAAATTTGATATTAAAAGTATACCTATCCCAGCATACATCACAAAACATATGACCACATGACATTTCTGTGATATTTTTGTTCTGATAGTTCAAAAGATGCTCCTCGCAAATGTTACAACAATCCTTGGAAGAAGAAAAAGAATAACAAACACAATCATTAAATTGCTTACTACCTATTTTGTGCATAATGATAGCAAGCTAACACAAATTACCGAACAATATTCACTATAGAAGAAGCAATTATTCTATTTAAAAGCCATCAAGATAAAGCTAAAATACAAATGACAAATGGCTACCTAATCAATATGCTTTTAAATCTTATCTCATTTTGAATGGATGCACATTCAATAGTTATTGTGAGTACTAATTGCAATATAATTGTTGTGAAAATTTCTAATTTTGGGATTGGAGGAGATATAAAAGGTAGATGTTGACAAAGAACCTGTTCGTAGATATATATAACAGCTTGTGCCTTTCAAAGTAAAAGTAACAACCAATACGATTTATTATAAATAAAACCTGTGTTTCCACAATGGATTTGATATTGTGTGATGCTAATTGACCAGCACCATGCATGCTTCTCATTCTGTCTGTGCTGCTGCATTCTAACATTGAAGAGAAAAAGAACATTAAAATGGTTGGATTTTTACAGAAAGCAGCCAAATCAATATTGCTAATGACCCACACACCAGACCTAAAATGACCTCTTAAAATCATTTCAAGATCTTAAACAATTAGCCTTCCCTATGATCCTGTAAGATAATGCAATATTTAGACAAAATAAGATAAAGTACCTCGAGATAATTCTACCCCTGCTTGCTCACAAATAGCCACAGGGTCACACATCCAAGATTCAAGCAATTTCTCTCTTGACCAGCGATGCTTTTGTAACAATGCTTCAGCTGTAAATAATGGTACCTAGAAAAGCAAAATTATTCATCAATACAAACATATGGTCTCACACATATGTTTTTATCACTTTATATGTCAGCCTGCAGTCTGTTACAGAGCTAGACAAAACGCAAAGCAACCCTTTTAAGCACTTATTAAACAGTAAACATTTACGCTATGTTTTGCAGTCATCACAAGTAACCAAGAACTGCAATGGACCAATTGCTAAAAAGACTTTGTAATAGCTTGATATTTTTGACAATTCAAACAGTCTATTTTCGATTTCACCTTTAAAGGTATTGTTTTGATCATTCAACTTAGGCCTTGATAAGTAGTGACTTTATATTCTTTCTTGGGGTAACTAGGACAAAAAGTACCTGCAACATGTCTGATGTTTCAACAATTAGCTGATCTTTTGATTCTTGCAAATCCAGAGCACATAAACCAAAGTACTAGAAATAACATAATAAAACTATTTTTTGAATAATGCAAGCTAATGATAGCCAAGAAACCAATTTGTGCTATTATTTTGCATAGCAACCCAGGAAGACAAATTTCAGCAGCAAACCTCATCATCAATGTAGTGTAACAGGGAGTTACTTGCATCCAACAAAATGTTTTCCTCCTGTAAGGGAATGAAAGATATTTTATAGGAAATCAATTTCAATTAATTAAAATTTCATCATATTATTTGTCATCATTGTGGACTAGTGTCCCAACTCAGAACAGATGCTGCAAAGATAAGAGGGGATATATGGCTTTCAGCAAATTCAGCTTTCAGGACATTAAAACAATGTATGTCATATCCAACAGTACATTGATTGAAGCTCCCCACCCTAACCATAGCATGTGAAACATATTTGCATGCTTATTCTGTAAACACTTTATTATCTATGACAGTTAGAAAAAACCAATGTACTTGACTGATAAATTCTTACTAACCTCTAAACAGAAGACCATTTTAGTTTCTAAAATGGCTGCAACTGCTAAATGATGATTCTCCTCTGCAAGATCACAAGCAGTTAAACCACCCTCATCTTCAACAAACAATGCTGAGTCTTCAGATATTAGGCACTGGTAGATGTAAAAACTTTATCTCAATTATGACATAAAGTACTTTTCAAAAAATATAAATAACAGATACGTGAGACTTTTTGCGGAGGCAATTACATTATTTGTTTCTCAATTTTAATTTTCAATTTATTGAATTATTTTTCAAATCAAGTCTTACCTGCACACACAACAGGAGACCAGAGGTTGCAGCATAATGAAGAGCAGTTTTGTGCCTCTAAAATATTTTATTTAGAATGGAAGAATTATATCCATATATATTTTTAAAAGGACAACAATTCAGAATTTTTCAGGGAGGAATTCTTTCCAAAGTGCAGAAACCTTCTTGTTATTTATATAACTTAAGAAAGAAATCACTCAAAGAAGAATTAGTGTTCAGAAATTTAAACATGAGAAATCAGAATCTGTCAGGTCTGGAAGATTCCACTCCTGATTAGGGGCAAGGTTTCTACTAAAACATATACCTAATATTACACTGGATCCAAGCTATCTGAAATATAGATTAATGCAGGCCAAATTCATGAAGCAAACCTTATCTACAGCAGCTACATCTAATTTTTCACCAGTTCCATCTGCTAATGGTTGGCCTTTCCATTTTAAAAGTAAATGAAGACAATCTAGTCTTTTCTGAGAACCTTCCTGGATTACACTAAATGGCACAATCATCAGCATATGAAGAGAAGTTTGACCATACTTATTAGCTGTGTTTGGATTTCCACCTCTTCTGAGAAAATCTCTTAATAAGGATTTCATGCAATACTTAGCTGCATAGTGAAGAAGGGTGTTATAGTCTAGATTATCACATGGGCTGTTTGGATGGAGTTTTTCTCTGATATCAGGATTCTGCACATAGATCTGACAGGCAGCAACTTCATTTCCTTGTTGAATGGTTTTTCTAAATCTTGAAACTGCATTACCCATCTCCCTTCTCACTTTTCATTTTCAGCATAGGTTGCCCTAAAAAGCATGCAAGCATTTGATTGTGAAATCTCAAGCAAAATGAAGAAAAGGTCCTAAGTGAAATGAAAGGAATCGGTCTCTATTGGTATTCAAAATAAGATTGGCCAAGGAAGATAGAAAATATGCGTTGACCTCTCTTACCCGATTAAAAAAAAGTTGCATCTGTTGAAGAAAAGACAGTTCAGATAGACAGTTAGTTCGATCTAGTGCTGCCATTTTTGCTATTATTTAACTTCTTGCCTCGTATGCACAAATCAACACACGGAAATCCCCGACGCAGGCGCAGTTCTTTAAAATGATTTATTTTATTTTTCCTTTCGAGTATTCCACTTCAAAATAAGATGGCGGTAAAACAAGATCTTTATGACTACCTCTATAAAGTGGTTCTTACTGGAGATTCGGGTGTTGGAAAGTCATCGCTACTTTCTAGATTTACTAGAAACGAGTTTGACGAAGAATCTAAATCAACGATTGGGGTGGAGTTTGCAACAAGAAGTATTCAAGTTGACAAGAAAATTATCAAGGCTCAGGTACTGGCCTAGCGGGTTAACTCTTACCTACAAACCTATCTGCTTTATATACGACCCTATTATCCTAATAGTATTTTCAATGAAGATTTTTCTAATATGCATTATTTACGTGTATGTGTTGAGAAGCCTAGAGTGGCAGGAAAGATGTATTATAGATAAGAGATGCTTGCATCTTGACACGGTATACATAATAATATCGAGGCCTGTTCTTATCTAGGTTTGGGATACAGCTGGCCAAGAACGGTACAGAGCCATTACAAGTGCTTATTACAGAGGAGCAGTTGGAGCAATGGTAGCCTATGATATTGCAAAACTCAGGAGTTTCAATAACATTCAGAGGTGGCTAACAGAGCTTAGGGAACATGCTGACCCTTGTATAGTTGTAATGTTGGTTGGCAACAAATCGGATCTGAAACATCTAAGAGCTGTTAATGAAGAAGATGCAGCAGAATTTGCTAAGCAAAAAGATTTGCTTTTCATTGAAACATCTGCATTGGATTCAACAAATGTAGAAATAGCATTTACAGAAACAATAAAAAAAGTTCATGAAATTCAAGTAGCAAAAATAAGAAAGCAAGTACCAGGGTCATTAACTGAACGTGACGATCTTCCTCTCCCTACAAGCGATCCTGAAGCAAATATGAAGAAAAACCATCAACAACATTCTATATCCTGCTGCAGTGGCTAAACATGTACAAACTGTTCCTCCTTTTTCTCTTTTGTTACATTTCATTTTTATATTTTCACATCCACCTGCACCGCACCGAATTGTTTTTTCATTTTGATACTCAATTTTGTTAGTTCTTTTAAAGCAGTTAAATGCCTGTACTTTTTATACTTAAGAATATATTTTCCTTCTTCTCCATTTGATAGTTGCTCTTTCAAATTCTGTAATTTTTTCTCAGTTTTCTCCAAAAAACTTGTAACTCTTTTCTCGTAAATACAATACTTAAGCCTGGCAATTTCAAGGTTTGCATCATTCTGAATTGCTTGCTGCAAGGCTCAAGACTCCCAGGGATCCCAGTGGTCCAAGGGGCCAAGGCTCATTGCTGTAGGGCTCATCGTTTCTGAGCTCCATGGCTTCCAGGCCCATTGCTCCTAGGGCCAAGGCTCCCAGGGCTCATTGCTGCAGGGATCCCAGCGGTCCCAGGGCTCAAGACTCCCAGGGATCCCAGTGGTCCCAGGGGCCAAGGCTCATTGCTGCAG
>JAACYV020243862.1:0-13698 GCA_009936425.2 Chrysaora fuscescens | reverse complement strand
TGAGGCAACGAATCATGTCGAGGCTGATGTTTCCAGTTACAATCAACCAAGTATTTTTTTCTTTATTTAAAGTTATTTATGGCAGCCGGCTTGCTAATTCACACCAACTATCTAAGTTACAGAGCTATAAATCAGTCTCAATACATGATAATCTAATATAACATGAAATGATAAAATAAAATAAGAACATAACATTAAGGACTGAAAAACAACAAATTAAGTTGATGTATCCAATTTTTTGAATATATTGTTTACTCAAATCACATTTACAATCAAAGGATTTAAACGCTTAATTAGATTTTAAAAGCATTGCTGTATGAATTAGCAATTCTCTAAGAAGCTACATCTTTGCTCTCGAAAAGTAATAACTAACTACTCAATAAGCTCATATTCAAACAGTTGATCTCTGTACAAAATTGCCCTAGAATTTGATTGCTTACTTAAGGGAAAACCCAAAGAGTTTAGAAATAGCTGATTTTTTTCGAGGCCTCGGATGACATTCTTTTACGCGCTGTGTTTATATAGCTAACAAATCATTGTTTATGGGTGGTGATGGTGTAATACTTGGCTTATGAATTTGATTTGTCTTCAGCAGAAAAAGGCCTATGGTTATAACTGCTACCTTTGACAACTAAAAATAATATAATAACTCTTACTCCTTTTTTCCTTTCTAGTCATCCACCTTTGCACAAAAATGAAAAGGCTATGAAATCGAAGCAGACTGATAATGGAAATTACGTAAATTGTGGAAGTGTTTATTATCAGTGGCAAAACAAGGTGTAGCTACTATTTTCCACCACACCATAACCACTCACATTTATTTATTAACTGGATTCGAGCCAAACGATGCGTAGAAAATTAAGAATTTTCGACTTTTTTATGTGATAATCTACGATACTTTATCCTATCATATCTCAAGTTGCTTATCCTAAAGTATGTAATATTTGTATTCATACATTACAGAGCTGAAGAAAAAATTAGTTTCACTTGAATCGATATGCGGGTATTACTTGGTAGCTAGCTATATCTAAAGGCCATTGTAATGTTCTGTTTAATGTACTGTTAGCTGTTCTTGATTCATTCCACCACCTACATGCTTGATTCATTGTGTGTTGCCAGGAATGCTAGTGTTTCCCCTTTTCCCTATTCAAATGAATCAGGGAGGATTTTGGAAAAATATTTGAGATTCGAAAGTTATAAACCTCAACCAGTAGAATTGGCCTATAGCAGGGAACCAAAAATTGCACCTTGTTACTGACTATATGCTTTGTTTTTCAACTTAATATGGAAATATTAAAACATTTACATGCGTTGTCTTTAAACACTTGCGACCCATAACGTTTTATTCAGGGAGACATTAAAACATGTATTTTTACAAGACAGATGAGTAAACTCGAAACCACATTGAAGTTACGCTGTTGAAAAGTTTTAAGCGAAGGGGTGTTGAGCAGCAATCACAAACAACTTGAGTTCGTTGAAAGGTGTTCTGAAGCATCTACAACCCTGGTTCAGTGGTCTGTCTCAGGTTTCCAATTTCATCCTTTTCGAACATTTCTATATTCAGATTCAGATAAGCAAGCCTGTGGTCCTGGTAGCTTGAATTAAATTAACTGGCAACAAAGATTTAGAAGTTTTCAAAAGTCATGCACATTTTTTGAGAAGAAGCTTTGGTATAGGTTGGAACCAATCTCAGTCGAAATCTATTTGGATATCAATGTTTTCTTTTCAAATTATCTTGATACTCTACGTTTTCTTGGACGAGAAATCTTCATCCATTTTTCAACCTGCCATTCTACAATCAGCTGTGTATAACCGGGATAATTGTTTCTCCAACATGTTTAACCCTTTAAATCCATACTTGCAGGCTAGCATAGGATTATTTTAAGACATGAAATGTTCTGGTTTGGGTTTCACTGGCGCATTTTTAGCTACATGACATATTTTATGCGTTTTTCAGTTTTGGAATAACATAAAAAATGGGCCAAAAACTGAAAAATTTGTGCCGTCAACGAATCATAAACTCACGTATTTGCCTCATCTTTCCGATAATTATATTTAATTTTTATAAATTGAGTTGCTATTTCAAATTGCATCAGTTCTGTCGCTACTCTTCGTTTCGTTTACCGTTTATAAGGCAATGAAAATTCAAAAAGAGGTTTAAAAATGTTTAATTCAAAAAATGTTTTGTTGAAAGTTTCAAGCTTTACTTATAAGAAAAAGGAGGCATAATTACTTGTGGGGCAGTTTATCTCACTCGTGGGACAGCGAGAGAGGCTAGAGGGCCCCACCAGTACAAAATTTCAAATATGCTTTGCTTTATTATCTTCGTCAAAGCATTTTTATCTTGTAATGTTTGTTACCTAAATGTCTTGGCGTAGGACAAAAATACTAATAGGCACGCCCCACTACCGCAGAGATTGCCATAGCTACTAAACGCCGCAAATATCTTTCTAACTGAGTATCTAAAATGTGCATAGCCCCAGCTTCATGCTCCCTCCCACAGTGGTTTCCATTCACTTTGTCATTCTTCTAAATCCGTCTTGCAGTGTAGTCGCTGGATCATCACCTATAGCTATGGCCAGCGAATAATAGGAAATGAAGAGGAACAAAGAGTGGTATTCACCCAATAGAACTTCTCAATTTTAGTCTATGCCTCACTACATTCTGTCATTTCCTAATCCTCGATGTGTATAAAGGTGAATAATTCTTTGCTTCACGTCAGTGTATCTGGAATTAACCTCTGTTCTTCAGATCAGATCACAGAAATCATCTTGCAAGTTTGCGCGTCTCCACTTGGATCAACTGTTGGTTTACCGGGATTGTTGGCAGATTACTAAATCAACTTGCAAATATCAAATACGCTTTTACAGTCCAATTTGTCTTATTTCACCAGCAATAGTATTCAACGCCAACCATGAGAAATACGAGAGTACTTGCTGTTTTTTACACATGCTGGCTGTGTGGAATCGTGTTCGGGCTTTCGCCTACGGGGCTGAATAAAAAAGGTTAGTTTTATAAACTGTTATTGTTAGCTCTAAACCCGGTTCGATTTGAGCTGCACTAGGCTTGTCTGCTGTAGTTAGAAAATCACTAATAAAATCCCCTACTAGACAAACCCTGGTTTGAAGTATTCACAGTTTCTATCTATTAGTCAATAATCGAAATAATCTTCTTTATCTCAGACCGTTTAACCAGAAATATTGTTCATAATTGCTATAGTTATGATTTGCGCATTCACGTTATCCATCCAAATCAATAACATTTTATTTTGAATATTATCGACGTTCTTTAGAAGTCAAATATAATTTGTTATCTACCAAACTGAACGCGATAAGGCAAAGATCTGTTTTCATTCTTTTTCTAATCTGTGAAGAGAAGCGACGTAGCTACATTCTAGTGGGTAAAAAATCGCATCTTGCCTTCTCGGTTTCCTGGCATAATGTTTTAGTATTCTTAAATTGCAAGGCTGGTCGTATGATTTGGCTTTTTGGTCGTACGAGCTTTTTTTTGGCAAGAAAGTTTTGGGCTTTGCTAATTTGGGTTTTATTGAATCCACACACCCATTTTTTACGAAACAACAAGAACTTTGTTCTGTCGTGATCTTTAATAGTTGATTATGACCCTATCCTGTGTTATAACCATCCTCAATTTTGCTTGGCTTAAAAGTGATATTGTTTGGCGTTCTTATAGTGCCTTTGAAAATCTGATGACTGATCGTAAAATAAAAAAATACAGTTGGCGAGATTATAAAACCGTTTTCTCTCTTGCAGGCCGATCCCCGCGCCCATCAGGTTGGTTAAATAGAATGATATTTGCAATGTAACTTAATACTTAAGTAAAACATTTTGGTTATTACACATCATTCATAATTTGTCATAGTCGATCGCTCTTGTCGCACCGTTAGTTTTATATGAATATAAAAGTACAGTAGGGTAGCTACGTGATTAAAGTTGGTCAAAGTTTTCTCTCCATATCAGGCTTGTTGATCATAACAAAGAACTCGATGATCATGATTATTGAAGTGGATGAATACGGGCAGATTACATGCTACATAACAGCAGGCATTTTATTATCAGTAATACTCTAGTAAGCAACAAAAGAATGCAAATTTCGTTCCAGTCATTGTCCTGAATAGAAGTTTGCAATTGTTATCGAAATTCCTTTCTCAACCTCTAACTAAGCTACTAAGCTGTTATGCTAAGCTTTGGCAATTTTAAATAAAATTATGTTTAAGATACAGGATAATCTACTGATGTCTAATCAGGCATTTCACTTAGTCATTCTACATCTTTCAGAACAAGGGCTTGATACCTCTGTCGCTCCCTCATGCCTTCTTAGATATTTCTAACAAAGCTTAGTAGGGGGATAAAGAAATACCTTCATATTTTATTTATAAACGCGACACGTTTTTTTTTCATAAGAAATTTAGAACGAACCTAGTACTCAAATTTTTTTTAGCAAACCTAGGATTTCAGTATTTAAACTTTCTTAGAACTTTACTAGCAAAAGATTTTTTTGTACTTTTTCCTCTCGCGATGCACTTCGAAACAAGACCCCTTTGCTGTGTCAATCTAGTGGAGTCAAGGTTTAGTTTTGGTAGTGTTTCGATGAAATATTTCAATTTCTACGCGAAAGGAAATGATTTTTGGACACAAAACATAAATTAACTTTCTTAGGTTTGAAGATCTCCGTAGCATACTGAACGTTCTTCAATTTTTGAGAAGCCGAGTTGTCCTTAGCCACTTTTTTATCAAAAAACTTGTATTCTTTCACGACTGGCTTATATAAAAGGGTGTCTTGATAAATTTGAATGTGGTACAAACATCAGCCAAGGTTCTTGCATCAACTTCACCAAAAGCGTTTTATTTTATATGATGTATAATGATAATGATTATTTTATTTTATTTTTTTTGTCTTTAGGTTGCACTGACAAAATAAACACTACCGTTTGTAAGAAATTCTCAAAGCACTGCGACATTAGTGACAGTTTGCAAAAATTATGTAAAAGAACTTGTGGATTTTGTCGTAAGTAAATTAAAGCACAATGATTTCACTTCACGGAGCTTCATATTTCAAATTCTTTAATGACAGGAATCACTGCATTAGCTATAGGGATTACCCTTTCTGGTTAGACTATAATGGCAGAAATGTTAGTCTGGTTTCCATTAAATGCATCTTATGGTAGAAAACCAATCAATTTTCCAGCTTCTACAAGATCAATAATTACAAGCTTTTGAAATACGGTGATAGTTAGCATGAAGAATGTTCTGGTTAAAAGCTAGACTTATCACTTGTTACTTTGTAGTAGAGAAAAGTAAAAAGAAGGATATAAATCGATTGATGGATAAATGAATGAATTTATATCATTGTGACGTCATGGCAATTACGATAAGCCAAAGACATCGATTTGACAACAATGGCCGTAATTTGAATCGAATTACAGGACGTTTATAAGAGATACCAAGCAAACTAAATAAGAGATAAAAAAGTGACCTAGATATGAGATACACAGCGACCTAAATAAGAGATAAAAAAGTGACCTAGATATGAGATACACAGCGACCTAAATAAGAGATAAAAAAGTGACCTTGATATGAGATACACAGCGACCTAAATAAGAGATAGAGATACAAAGTGACTCAGAAACCATCTTCACTGTTGTATTTCCTTCAAAACAGCTTTCGAAAGATCGATTCCAAAGGTCTGGCTCTTTCATTTGAAACTGGCTGTTGAAGATCCAATTTCAACAACTTTGAATAGCACCTTTGAACAACTTTGCCTTAAACTATACCCAAAAAGAGAATTTTGTGGCAGTGAAGTGGTGGAATGGCCATTGAGTACGGTGGGACATTCAACGACGACAAATTATTTAGACCCCGATGCCGCTCCATATTCCCCGCGTTTTGTTCTACTTGTTTTTTATCCCTTTTCAAACTGAGTTTTGGCTTAAAATCAACAGTGGCGTTGAGAGGAGGGGGGGGGGGCAGCGGGGGCACTGCAATGAAAAATTGATTAACAAATGCTTGTAATGCATTACTGTAAATATAAAAATAAATATCCAGACTATCGCTTAATGCCTCAGTATCTCCGAAAACCTATTTTACCTAAGGTGCACAACTGGGCTTCATATAAAAAACCCTTTCTGTATTCAAAAGCCCGCAGGCTGCTATTACAACACCACTGGCAGAAAATATAGGTATTTATTTATTACATTTCAGAGATATTGTGGCCTTGTGAGGAAACGCCATTTAAATGCTGCTGGGATGGCATTACGCCTGCTGTGGGCCCTGGACAGAAAGGATGCCCAGGTAAATATTGCACTCACATTCATCATTGTAGGTAACTGGAGAGAAATAAGAACGAATGTTTGCTTTTGACATGCATACCTTTGAGTTCAGCTGGCTAAGGAAATGTCAGGGGAAGGTGTGGCATACTTTGTTGAAATACACAAGAGTCCAATTTTGCATTTGATCGAGCTGTGACTTGTTAACATTTTGACATTTGCCATTCAAGCTACATGGGTTTTATCACATGGTCATAAATGCTGCACGTTGATTGGAAATTCAAAAAAGAAAACAAATGAATTGGTGAATGAAATACAAAATTTTCTTTTGTTGTTGGAACAACCCTGATTGATCTGCTTTGCGCCACTCTCAATTACCAACATAAAAAATTAAATACCATTTTAGAAAGGTTTTCCGGTTCTATGAAAATAATTTCCACCGTAAAATGTCCTTGCTTTTTTACGTTGGGCATGCCATTCATTCGACAGAGCGGTTAGATTCCGTTAGCAGGGCCTAAGGGTGCCCTTTCGAGTAATGGTGATAACCTTTCGCAATAGTAATTAGCAATAGCCATAATAGTGGTATAAGTAATTCTGATAGAAGTTACTATTTTCTAATGGTATTGCTATTATTAGGTTTACTTGGGGCTATTTGTAAATTCACGCGCTAAGCCAACTATTTATGGTTGTCGAATCCATTGCACTTTCAGCATTTTTATTTCGAGACTGTTAATCAACAAAGAAAACAGTGATATAGGAAAATTCGAGAGTTCAACCCGGTTTTTCTGTGGCTTACACTGCGATCGCTTTTCTCGTTTGTAAATCGATGGCTTTCTGGATCCTTGGCATATCGTAACAAATCCAATGTTTTTTTGCCAATTTGTTTTCTTTAATTTCATATTTAACTGTGATACTGCATTCTCAGGATTTAATAGCCTTTTCTTTCTACAGCATGCAAAGATCATCATAAGAAATGCTACGCAATGGTATCTTCAAAGAATTGCAAAATAACAACTATCCAACGAGCTTGTCCTGTTTCTTGTGGTTTGTGTTCCAGTAAGTATTTGTATTTATTATAAAGATAATTGCTAACTCTGATCTTCCACTTGAAATCATTTTTAATAGCTTGGATTCAACAGTTGATCACAGCAGGGAAATAATCAAGTATTCTAAGTTGTAAATGGACCCGTTTAATTAATGTAATTTGGAATCAATCAGTCTCGATTTAACTAATTTTGGATTTTCTTCGTTTTCCAAGCATGCATAGACGACCCGGATCAAGCAGGCCATTGCCCGCTCTTCAAGAAATCTAACTTCTGTAAAATTATGAAGGCGTCGAAAGATTTGAAAAAGATTTGTAGGAAAACTTGTGAATTCTGCGATGAAAATTGTAAGTACTAGCTAGACAATAGTTTGGTGTTGACTATTAATGTAAGGAATTGTTGTTGCCTTAACGACGGCCAATCAGCCTACAGCCAAATGTCTTGACTCACTTTTACTGTCTCGATTTCGAAAGGCTTAGATACTATTACAATAAAAACACAAGAAGGATTAATAGAATATTTTGAAGCAAAGACGACCAGGAATCCTGGCGAAATTTAATAATAAATAATACGCTATCTACAGGAAATGAAATTAATTTATCCAAACGTTTCTTCAATTTTAGAAAGCAAAAGGTGCATCTAAGAAGAATTTTAAGATGAATTTCAAGAAGAAGTTATTCTCAGAAAGAGATAAAGAATCCTAGAAGATATATGTAATAAAAAGTTGTGGGGGATTAGCATTCACAGAACAGATAACGAGTTAATTAAAAAAGTAGGATTTTTTCGCTCGAATATGTTTTGGTAGAAACTGTTGGAATTTGACATAAGGAAGAATATAAATTGGTTAAAAACTTGGTATTTATAATAGATTTACGTTTAATGACGATGGGAATTTTTACATCCTGAAATTAAATACTTAACGAGAAAGCAGGAGTACTAATTGAGTCAAATTATATTCGTTGTTACAAATTGTTGAAAAAAAAAACAATTTGTTTGTTTACAAAACAGTAGATAGTGTAAGATCTTGGTTGGGCATATATCTTGTATACGATTAAAAACAGTAAAAACTTAATGATCAGCTTTTGAACCGTTTTTAATTGTATATTTTTCCGATAATGTTGACTTATCTACCAATAATGTTATTTCTTTTAAATGAACTGTAACTTCTGGTTAATTCTGTTTATAAGTGGTGAATTAGATAAAGAAACATGAATTATTGAAGTTTGCTAGTACCTAACGATTTCTTCGTACTTTTTTACCACACCTACATTTTACCAAACAAATTCAGATATTTACAGATTTTTCATATTTGACCGGAGATATGGATGAAGAAATGTCAATCTTAACAATATTCAACAGCTGATATGATCGCAGTTTAGTTTCACTGGAAGGCAAACCTTCTCCGATGGAAGGACTAAAAAGAGAAAAAAAAACTTTAGATAGGCCTATGCTAATCTTTTAGCTAAAGAAAAAACTGTGGGCTCAAACAAATAAGGAGGCTCAGACTTCTATATTTCCTTTGATTTCCTTTCTTTCTTTGGAGTAAAAAAACTGCGTTTTGCGAATTCGCATACACGTGCCACGAAATCAGCTATTTTGAATTAATTCTGTCTTGATAAAGCTCTCCAGAGACTCTTGACTTTTAAAGTGTCTCCTCATTTGACCAAAATAATTTAAGGCAGTAAGCGCTTAGGACCACAACTTTGGCATTTTTAACAGTTTTGGTAGAATTAGATTTGCGCTTTTTGGATAAATTGGTACATTTGTACAAGATACATTGGCTAGGCATTTTAGCAATGGAAAACAAAGAATTTTCGAAGCATTCAAGTGAGAATATACAATGGTAAGAGTATAAAATTTTTGTTCGTCATGCTTGGTACACGTGGTGAAATTCGGTTGGGCCTATATTTGTTTCAATAAAAAAGGGCCTCTTCCGATGCCAAGATATAATATTTACAATTCAATAAGTCTTTCTTTTCCATCATATATTGTAATAAGCAAAAAATAGAAAAATAACTTGATGGTGTTAAATGAAGTAACAAAGCACTATATTCAGATCTCATACCTTTGGCGTTTCTTCGCGGGCTGTCATTACGGTGGCCTCCCTTTCAAGCATCCTTTTGTAGGCATCTTCTTCTTGTCTGTAGTGGTAAGATTCAACAGATAAAATTCAATAGAAAATTATGAATTATAAAATGGTTATTGATCAATTATAAAACTATCGATAAGAGATTCAATGAATTATAAGATAAATTATCATTAGGTCATGAGGTGTTTTGATTTTTAATCCGCATTCGCTGACCTTTTTTGTTCAAGAATTTGTCTTTCCCTTTCCTGGTTATCTTTTCGCTGCTCTTTACGTGAAGTTATCTAAGAAGAAGAATAAATTTAACACTGCAAGACAAGTAACAATAATGGATAAGGTTAACACAATAACACGCCCCACCAAACTTTGCTTGAAAGTTATAAAATGCTAGTTTAAAAATCTAACAATTTTAATTCCGCGCAGCAGCTTAATGCATTGAAGTATTAAAGTAATTAAAATGAATACTTGTTCTACGATTTCTTCTTCCCTATCCTTTCTTCTCTGTGTTTCTTCTTCTTTTTCTTTTGCTAATCCTTTTTGGTAATCCTCCATTTGATGTATCAAGTCCTCTCTTTCTTCAATTGATTCTTTTTGTTTCTGAAGGACTATTTGCATTCTATTATCCACTTGGTCTTGTCTTTCTTGCAAAACCTAAATTTAAACAAATCGGTTTAAGATGTATAACAAAATATAATAGCTTGATATTGGCATGATTAACGATAATAAAATATTTAAAAATTAAGGTCAAGACACAATTAAAAAATCTTTTTCTATAGACATTAACGTCCAGTAGCATGGAAAATGATAAACTCAAGTTAATCGTTTCTCTCAAAATACAGGCATCAAATTATGGATCATATATAGAAATGTTTGGTATTTTTCAGCTTAATTTTTTCGCCGACTTATGTTCCAAAATTATCAAGTAGAGAAGACATTACTGGACGACCCACGGATGTTTGTTTGACATTTCAAATGTATTACTGGGCCAAACCTTAACATGAAAATCCAAGGATTTTCTTTTGAATAAAGAAGAGTTATCACAGTTAGTGATCTTTTAGAGATAAACTAAAGCTAAGAAAGTAAGGCTTAGTAAAAGGAAAGAAAATCATTAGTATGCTTTGTGCATTAAACAAATCGAATAAATTTGTTTCAAGAAATTGTTACAATGCTTTTTTCATTTTTGATAACTTCACAAAAAATCTCATACAACTAACTTGTTTCATTAATCGCTCTCTTGCAAGTCTTTCACGTTCCCATTCGCTTTCTCTCTTTTGCCATTGTTTTGCAGCCTCTTCTCTGTAAAATGAAAAAGAAAAAGTACAAACACGAAAATATGGCGTTGGTAAGTTCAGTCTATTTGCCTATTTACAAAAATCCCTTTTCGCAGCTAACCATTTTACCCACAAGGTCCCTTAGAAAGCAAGATAATAGAATGTAGAAATGTAGGCCCTATCCATGCAGCTTTATTAAAAAACGCACCGAATGTCTTTACGTTAACTCTTTTTGAATCGCGTTTTGAATCGATTTTCACAATCCACACGGAAACACAGGGAAACTTGTTCTTAATTCTTTTATCTCATCCATTTTTCATTGTCTCATAATGAGACTATGATGCTAGCCTTTTGATGCTTTCGCTGTCCGCAGACAAAATCAGAGTTTTCAAAAGATCAATTTTCAAAACTGCTTTCAGTAGATAAGTTTTTGATTCGTGTTTTTTTCGCTCACATTTGGGCGGTTGACAAAAAAAACCTAAAAAAATTCTAATTTGATAAATAAAGACTTAAATAAGTGACTTTTTATGAGCTCATAAGCATGTAAATAACATATCTGCTGTCTTTTGCAAAATTGAAGTTTTCTGCGTAAATCTACAGAATAATACTTCAATACACTATTTCAGTAGTCTTAGCTGTTAAATATAAGTGACTTGAATAAATATATTTATAATTCTGCCATGCTGAAATTGACAAACTTACTGATAAAGCAAGTCAAGCTCCGCTTCCCTGCTTTTTTCTAATCGAAGTTGTTCAGCAACAACCTAAGTGAAATAATTTTAAATGATTAAAAAAGTTCTGCTACTACAAGAAATTCTTAATAGGGACTTGTATAGTTAGAAATAATTTGTGAGTAAAACTAAGATAAACAATCACATTTCTCATTGCTTCTGCATCGGCTCTTGCTTTCTCTCTTCTTGCTGTTTTCAAGGCTTGATTGTCTTCGTCCTAAAAAGCAAAAAATGCTCATTTGAAATTTCAACAATAGTTTTCAAGATCATTAAATGCTTATAGCGAGCTTCTATAGAACCTCTGGGTTGCAAATTACACAAACAAATAAAAAGTTTTATTCCTTTTCCAATCAAAATGCAAATTGCAAAAACCGGCCTACAGAATTATTAACAACAGGTTAACAAGATTTTGCTAAGTTAAAATAAAGATAGCGTTAGCAAAGCAAGTGTTTCATAACAGTTAAAATATTAGACTGTAGAGTCACCAAAAAATATGTGAAACTGAAAACCATAAGCTAAGCAGATAAAAGGAACACTATTTTTTAATCAGATTACAGTGGTTATAAATAATTGCATACCTCTCTTGAAAGATCCTGCAAAATCTTTAAATCTAATTCCTGTGAAAAAAAAAACACAAATAAAACAGTTTGAACAAAGAAATTTCTACGTTCAAAGCTGAGGCCAACAGAATTAGAATTGAGCAAATACAAATGTAAAAGGGGCAGCATCCAGCAATCTTAGGGGGAACAACAAATCCCATGCTTCTACAATAATACTAAATAAAAGTGGAAAGAGATTCATCAGTGTCATTTTAGGAAAACTCTATTAGCAAGTGTAGAGTAACTGAAACATTTTTTGCGGGCTGTCACTCTATTCTTTTATAACTTACGTTGAATATTTTAACAATAAAAAAAAGTTTTCCTATCTATTTTAAACAATGCAGCAAACCTTGCATGAACAAATTAAATTTTTCTTTTTATTTTGAAATTAATCTCCTTACCAGTGCCTCTTGAACTTGTTTACTTTTTCTTCTCAATTGTGCTTTGTATTGCCGCACGAGAACTCTCCTGAAATATAAAAGGATTAATCTCAAAATCGACAAACTTAATAACTATTAATTTGCTTCTTCTATTTTTATCTTTATAAAGGAGCACATTCTTTGTCTTTAAATTGATATTTTCTCTTTTCGTTTCTCAGCTTAATGATCAACTCGGAATAATTTACTAATCATTTAATCATCGAATCAATGTCGTTACAATAACAAAACCATCATATCGGCCAGTAAATAAACCTATCAATGATTCCATCTGCCAACAAAATTTTATTTAATCAGCCAATCAACCCATCAATTATTTGATCAATCACCAATCAAAGATTATATCAAACAATTAGTGACTTCAAATGTTAAAGAAAAAATCAGCTACCCTCCAGATCAGCTGTTTATCAAATCACCAAAAATCATCAAACTTACCCATATTCTTGCCGTTTTCTTTGTTCGTCAAATTTTGTCCGTTTTTCTTCCTGTTAATAGCAACATTATTTTTTTTTATACATACAAACATACAGAGGAGCGATTCTACGTGATCAGAAGAAAAAAAGCAAAATAATGGCTAATCCGTGCATCAAGATGAACTTACTATATACATCAATATGATTCCCTAAATAAGAATATCAGACAACCAGAAAATTTCACTATTCAAGCAAATCTACTATAACGCTTACTAGGCTGGAAGACGATGAATTACAATAGGACACCATTCCCGAAAACTACTAAGAGATCCATGTCATTTCAGCCTTACTCAGTCTTATCATTTCATGATGAATGTGAAACAAACAGCAGCAGCATAGCAGGTTAACAAGTTAACATTAAATACAATCATCAACTATGAATGCAGGTCAGATCTGTTTTAACTTAGAAAATAAGCTTCTTTGTTTTTTTTTTCTGCAAAAGGCAGATATATGATGTTTGAGAAATAGGTATTTGCGATATCGATTCAATAAAAATAAGAAATTATAGGTAACGTGTATTGTATTGTTTAGTCTTTCTAGCAAGCCATCAAGCGTTTTTATCAATTTCATACTACTATATAGAGTCTACTGTTAAATTTCACTAACAGATTCTTGCACTCACACAACGAACACTGACAGGCTAAGCACATTAAAAAGAGTCTAAGATTTTCTTCAATTTTCCATAACCACACCTTCTTATTTGGTAGGCCGTATCACAACAGTACAGTCTATGCATGATGGAAATTCTATAATCATATAGCAAAATAAGAGAATC
>JAACYV020243751.1:0-17663 GCA_009936425.2 Chrysaora fuscescens | reverse complement strand
ATGAAAATGAAAATGAAAATGAAAATGAAAATGAAAATGAAAATGAAAATGAAAATGAAAATGAAAATGAAAATGAATGAAATTATGTAGTAACTCAAAAATCCGCCTCAAAATCAATCAAAATGTATATAACTTAGTTCAAAGCTGTCCGAATGGTATCCCACTTTTATAAATCATTCGAAATGTTGCAGTTTTGACAGTTATCGCAGTTATTGCAGTTATCACATAAAATGATGGGCAGCAGCAGCAAAAGGGAACATATGAGTTTCCATCTAGTGTCACACCGATATATAAGATGTTGAGTCAAAGTAAACAACTGAACAATTATGCAAACTAACAAGTGCCCGACAAACAAACATAAATTTTGATCAACGAACCTTTAAATGGGATTTTTGCTTCGCCCAATGTCTTGCATTTTTGGATATCTAAAAAGTACCGATTCTTGTAATATAAGTATTAATTTTTGAAATTTACACAATTAGTTAATTGTAATAGAAAGTATAAAATACTGACTTGATATACAAACTGTTGCATTTTTTGTACAATTAAAACAGTTTCTTAGCTGTTCCTTGGAATTGAATACCCAAGGAGGCGCAAACCATAAAGCATTTAGCGAAGTAGATGCAGGCGGGAAAAACGCCGTTGCAACCTTTGTTTTTAAATTACATTGGAAACCATGCTGCATAGAAATCAATTAATAAGCGTAGCGAAAATAAAGGACAACTTTTTACCTGAGTTTCAAGGGCCATTATCCGTCCTTCAGTCTTTTCAAGCTTTTGAAGGAGACTAAATCTCTCTTCAATATCAAAGTCAACAACTTCTTTCTTCTGCTTCAGTTTGGTAATGCCAGAGTGACCTAATGCATACTCATCATACGAAGTTCCTTCCTCCGGCTACAGAGAGAACAGTATTTGTTAAGTGTTAATGGACTTTCTTCTGAAATGTCCACATACAACTACGAAGTTTCTCAATTTGCGCTTCCTATTTTCCTAATCTATTTTACACAATATTTTCAAACTTAGTCCCTCTCTGCTAGGCACATGTAAAATAGGGCATAGCATATCTTGCAAATCAGTCTACTTTGTGGACATATAAAATCTCCATAACGAATTAATAAATGCACAATCAGTTCATTCAATCCCGTAACAGGCTTGTGTGTGACTTAGGTTTAAAGAACTTAAATTTTTAGCTATGATGTGGATAAAACGTGTCTCTCTCAAATAGTATAGGGTTGATAAATATGATAAGTTTAGCGAGATATAAATAATAGTACGAAAATAGTCTTTTACCACAAGTATTGCTTTTTTCTTCTTTACTAACGAATTTTCAGAGTGTTCTTTACTGGATTTTGCTTGAAACGAAAAAAAATTATTATGCAAATAGGTTTGAAACCTGCAACTTAAATTACAATCTCAGCACAGAAAGTATCGGTGCAACAGCTTGTAGGACAACAGCATGACAACAAATCAATGATTGCAAAGTGTAGAGTTGCTGATTATGCCTTACGACTTAATAACGGACACACTCACTGCCATTAGCATGCTCGTCAGTTTGGCTCGTGCGAAGAACTAAGTGTCTAAATACTTTACCTATATTTGTAACAAGATGAAAGGAATATTCAACTCAAGCGTTGGCCGCAAGCCGCAACCAAATTTATTGTTAAAGAGGTAACAGGACATTAATAAACAAATTGCGATTGGCATTAGTGAGAACAACAATGAGAAAATTTGGGAGAACACAAATTGTATTTGTTGGTAGAATGACAAAGTCTCATAGTTAGCTTCAAGCAATTTCAGAATAGGGAGACTAATCAAAAATAGGAAGTCATATTTTTTAAATCTAAAAAATACTTTGCATTCTCGAATCGGTTGGTAGGGACTTTGGGCATTGCTTTATTGTTACTGACAGCTGTAGGTATTTGTTTTTCATTCTGGTAATTAACCTCTGATGTAGTCCAAACATACCTGGCATTATTCTGGCTGGTGATGGAGCTAGATATAATGACAAAGAGTCTGCTACAATCCTTTTTCTTTACCAATTTTTGAAATCGACATTGCGGAATGAGTGAGGATTTCTGCGGTAGGCCACATAGACATATATTGCTGACTCTAGCGCTAGTCAATTTGAAGAAGGGCCAAATCTATCTTCAAGGTAGAACGGTGGGTGAGAGCCATACTTCTACTTTCTTTGGCAAGAGAAAAGAAATATTCGCGGGTGAATTTTCTATGGCGGAGCAGTTTCTATAATCCAATTTTATCAAGCTTTCTGGCTCGCTAACCTTCTCAGCGCGCTAGAGAATGCCTGTATTACGGGCAGCACTTTTTGCCGGTGTAATTGCTATCGTAACGAAAATTAGAGCTTCATGAACGATATAGTGATGCTCAGACGCTAGTTCATCGAGCCCGGGCCTCATTGTCTGATACGATGTCAGGAAACCAGTTTAACGAAGCATAGAGAAAAAAAGATACAGGCAGAGTTATGTGTTAAAAACTATCTAGGACAAAAAAATTCGGAAAAGAGTCAAGAATCTAACCATTTGTTAGTGACAGAGCAGGAAGAAAACAATGGATTGATCTGCAATAATTTCAGCTAATAAATGTATGCTTGCCTAACTAATTTAGGCTCATGAAAACAAGATTTTCTCTCACCAGAACGTGGTAAAATTCTCCAATACCGCCGAGCGTGAAGCTTCCTCGGTGCCGCTTAAGATGCCACGGACAGCTAATAATATGCCACCTCAACAGTCTTCAACATGACTCAACAATAAACAAAAGACTCTACTCTATAATACGGCAAATTGAAAGATCATTCTTCACCTTGTCCAGTTTTTGAAGGAAGGACAACTTTTCCATTTCTCTCTAATTCTTCGATTATCTTTGATAAAAGTAAAAGTTGCCGTTCTCTCAAAACGAACAATATTTTTATAATTCATCAACAAATTTATAAAAAGCAAAGAGCATAAAATGCACATAAAAAAAAATTAATCCACTTGATGACAGTATTCGAAATTTGTCAGTTCCAATAATTTCAACTGGCCTGAATTTTTCTAGAGGAAGGGTGGATGACAATATTAACAGATCACACATAAAGACCCCTGCGAGTTGCATGAAATCATACAGTTTAATTATTCCAATATTTAAGGAAACCAAGAATTCAAAAACTCTTCTTAAGAATGAATGTTCCGTGATAGAAATTTTACAAGACTTAGAATAATCAAAACCTTTAATATATATAAATAGAAATATGTTCCAATCAGTTGCGAATGATACTGTTGTAAAAAGGGCAGCTTAGATTCAAATTCTGTTCCGAAATTTCAAACTAGAACGAAATTGACCATGTACTTAGTGGCCTAAGCAGAACACTTATTATCGCTTGTAATAATGACGTCAACAAGATTTCATAATAGAAATGCAGTGTTACTGTGTTTACAGGTTCCCCTTATTTTATATAAACTTCTCTTTATGGCAGCCTTTGTGAACTCCTTATAGTTATTTTGAATTGCACTGTGCTTAATGTTGCTTTAGGTAGGTTTTTGAGTTTGTAATGAATGCAATTTTATAGCAAGCAGTATCATGTCTTTTCTAGACTAACTCTTCTTTCCATCACCCGTCACCAGTTTTGATTGATAATAAAAATAATAAATTGCCACTATTTTCTCAGGCTTTTTATCAGCCATTATTTTCAAAAGAAGATAATTATTCGCATATAAAATTCTCCCTTTGATTCATCGAGTAATGTGTGCGGTAACGCATAATTATAAAAAACTACCTTTTCTTGGTCTTTACAGGTTTTTTCTAGAAGACGATACTTGGAAACTTTCACCTGGCATGCGAAGAGAATAATCATCGAAAGAAATTATAAATTTCTAAACTTCACAGGTGTGTTTTCTCAACATACGTTATTGAGTAAAACTTGCAGCAGATAATAAACGGCCCATTTAAACACATTTTGACTATGTGTTACACCCATCTTGAAAACGTTCTTGTCAGGCTATCCAGGCGCAATACCCAGTATTACCAATACCAATTATCCTAACACTAAATTCAAATGAATTCAATAAAAACCTGTACCTGTAGTTCTTGCAATATGGACTGCTGCAGCTCATGTGCTTTTCGTAGCTGCAAATATCTTTTTTCATATTCATTTCTCTAAAATTATAAAAGCACGAAAAAGAGTATAGAAATGCAATGCAACTATTTATACTAATAATTCATGATATTTGGTCACAAAAAGATGGTAACGAACAAACCATCAATCGAAATACTTATCCTACTTCAGAGAAAGCATCCACGAGACAACAAAATGCCGCTACTACTACCTACATCTTCTTATTCTGCTACCTACGCTCAAAATTGAATTCAGCTCTTGAAATTACTTTTAAATTTACTTTCTTGCATGTCTCTTGGCGTCATTTTTTTAGGTTTTTCATGTACTCTTAAGAAATCTTATCCATGACAAAAAGAAAACATTAAATGACGTTTAACTCAATTGAAGTTATAAAGTGGCAGACAAACCTCGATCAACAAATTCTGAAGCTCTTGTATTTTTTCCTTTAGTTGCCGGATCTCTTCTGTTTTAGATAAAAGCTTCCTTTTCAGTACATCTGAAGTGCAACAAAGATAATGCGTGACTTAAGACTGACAAGATTACAAAAGGGCTAACATATCTTATATTGAATGAGGCTGAATAGTAATAAAAAGCATTGCAAATCAATGAGCAACAATCTAGACAGATTTGTTTGCGTCCAGCTGTGAATAAACATACCACCGTGAGAAATATCAGTCCCTTTATTTGTGCAAAGGTCTCCACACCCGAATTCTCCAATTGTTGCATCATTAGTGTAGTATATTTTTGCACGCAAGTGGCTGTTTTTTATCTATATAGAGAACAATACTTTTTTAGTAATGATGATTTTGTAAAATAATTTGAAGCGTTTGAAACTTGAATTAAAACGAAGAAGAGTACGGAACGTAATATTAATGTTACTTCCAATTTACAGTATAAGACACGAAAATGCCATTTATCATAACAAGCATTTGATGTTCATGATGATGGGCGTTTTGAAAGAAAATCGAGTTTCATTATCGGCAAGAAATTAGATCTGTGCTTGCCTAGTTATAAAAGGGGCAGGATCGAAATTTGTGGAAATTCCATTAAACACAAATCTCGATGATTGTTTTTCTCATAAAAAACTCGGCTTTTTGGCGTTTGGAATTTGGCACGATTTTTTATGTTGTTCACCAACACTTGAGGGATTGTATATGACATTTGATTTATAAAATTTTGCATGTCATATCCCATCGATAACTGAGATATCGTAACAGTCCATTCTCGCTCTGTCAGACAATGAATTACGTTTAACCAATGTTCTTTGAGCTTAGGTCTCATTCCCTCTTTGACAGTCCTCTTTGGCAATCTTGACACGGTATTTGTATAAAATATGGATTTTTAAGTGTTTTGAAACTGCCCTTTGGTTTGGAGATAGAAGTTTGCGCATGCTGAGTAAACCTGAAGTTTTGTTTAAACAGTGTTTGCCTTTTTTAACTCTGTTCCTCTCTAATTGACCGAATATCGAAGATGAGGATTGACGAAATTAGAAGTAATGAACATCTGCGTCGATGAAGGCTAATTTAACTTCTTCTCTGTTGAATTTTATACCACATGAATAAAGCTGCTGGATCTATTTGATTAGCGCTAACACATTGCCTGCGTATTTTTGAAAATATGTTCAGTAACAGTACTTTACTATGAATGTGACTATGAATGTGACATCAAAGGATTTCGTTGCATCGTTGTCTTCAATCTCTACTTTTTGAATGACTTCAGGGAATTCTTGGAAATTCTTTGCAAGACCAAGTTGAGGTTTTTCTTTAGACAGTTCGCAACATGCATTTCAAGTAAACTTCCATTACGGGACACGATTGATCGCATAGGAAAAACCTTTGATTTGTATCTCTGCAAAGCCGTAAAATAAACTTGAATGTTTTGAAACTTCCATATCACTTCCAATCAGACAATCAAGATGGATATTTGTACTATGTTCTAATAGATACTTGCACTTTTACTAATCAAGATGGGTACTAAAAGAACACATTGACCAAAAAGTCTTTGAAGTTGTAACGATACTAACTAACTTTAACTTAACAAGCTGAACCAAAACGTTACCTCGAGGGAAGAAATTTCTCTTCTCAACTCGACAATAACATCTCCCATTTGTCTTATTGCTATTCTATATCTATCGAGCTCCTAAAAGAAAAAAATCCACGCTATGGTGAACAGATAATCATCTAAAAAATGTTTTTCAATTCCGCAGTTTTTTTTGGAAATATAGAAGAATATAAATCCTATATCATTGATCACTATAAACTAATCAGAAACACAGAGCTAAAAAAATATTGAAAATACAGAATCAGTAACCATAATAAATGTCAATTGTCCTTTTTAATAAACCTTAAAAAATAATTTTTGTATAAGATACTAATTGGTGTTTTTGATGTGATTTAGGTCATTACTGAGATCTGTCAATTTTTTGAAACTAGAGGAAATATTAATAGTAGTTGTTAGTCTAGTGGAGGATTTTTCAAGAGTTTAACGTGGTCTTGAATTGCATGTGGTCTTTAACTGTATATTTTTTGTCAACGATTTAAACAGGGACATGACAAATATACTTGGTCTTCTTTTTGAGAGCAATCTGAAAACTTGTGGACAGAATGCTGAAAACCAAGCCCTATATAAAATGCCACAAAAATCGACTGTAAAATGAACACATTACCTAAGAAAATCTATAGTAAAGTAAAGATTGCAGGAATTTCAAAACGTTTTTTTCTAGTATAGTTGCATTGTGATATACAAAGCTACGATAATATTATTGCTATAAATTCACCTTTGTTTGATAGTCCATTGCACTTATCACATGGCTATCCAAAAATTTCGCTTTCTGCCATTCATACAAAAGAGAAAATCATTGTTGAAATTCATCGGGGCGTTTTGAGATATGATGACCGTTGTACTGTGAAATTCGGGGCTAATAATAGGCATTTCTATGAGTTGTACAGAATGCAAAACTTAAATTGAAGAAGAAACCTGACCAATAACGCTAAAAAACAAGATAGATATTATGGTATTGCAAATAAACGACCGATTGACAATGGATTCATTTTGGATAGAGAGAAGATAGTGGGGCTGAAGATTTTGCAACTATTTAAGGTGTCTGAAATTGAAGGGCAATCGTATTCCTCGACCGTGATAAACAACACGCCTGCATGAATTCTAATTCTGATATCAATCAGAATTGATAAGATAAGATGAAAAACAAACCAGCCAATGCCCATGTCGAGAATCATGACGCAAAATTTGGAAAACTAAAAATAGATGTAATTGCCATCTAAAAAGCTGGCGAAATGATCCTTGGCTAAATATTTTTCCCTTTCGGAAATATATGGACGGCCTTGATGCCACGGAATGTTCTAGGGTTCAGCTGACAGGCAGGATGAGTTGGGCTGTTCAAGGTATGGTCAATCAAAAACTGAAATGAGAGCGACCAGAAAATACTAAGGAACAAAGCAAGACTGGTAAACGTTGCGACAAACAAATCAAGTGAAATTAATGACAGCAACAACAGCAAACTGTCCCCGACCGTCTAAGGTATACTCCCGTTATCTCACTTACGACGGAACAGAAGCAATAAAATGCGCTGATAGTAGCAGTAATAGAAGAAACAAGGAAAAATCCTGGTTCTGCCCATTAAACGTTCTATTTTATGAACATTCTGTATCCAATGTAGCTATACTTTGAATAGCCCAATATTACAGCCTTAAGCCAAGTATCGAGTTATTCCTGCGAAAAACGAGAATTGTTGAAAATGTTTTGTTTTATGATAAAATAAATATTGGAACAAACCTCCACATCATTATCCAGTTGAGTAGCGGATGCTTGATTCTCTGGCATCTCAACTTCATTTGAACTTCGTGTGCTAGAAACAGAACAAAAAAGTAACAACCGAAGTTTATTGCTATTATAGTTTTCAACTCGACAGATACCGAGCGAAGTAACAATACCACAGAAACAGGAAATACAATTCCTCAACAGAGTTGGTATAAAGCATAAAGACCCACTCTTCCTGGTCTATGCTTGCCTCCTTTAATGTCCTAGGAATGGCAAACATATGCTTTCAACTGCACCAAGGAAACATCCAAAACGCTTGAAAAATGTAGGAGAGACAGGACATCCCTGTGTAACAACTACTAGCACACGAAACGATTCCGAACATTTTCAATTCAAATCAAAATTTTCCACACAGCTTCTCCAAGCAGCCTCGAATGCAAACTTAGTACAAAGTGAAACTGTGGACAACAAATGGCAGCTTCGGTTTCTCTATTTGGTCGACAGCCTAAGTAGCATTTACATGATGCTATTGAACACTATATCAGGTATTAACAGTAAGGCTTTTGCTCGGGGGTTTACTGTATCACTGCTGTTTTCTTTTCATGTACGAAGAATGAGTAAAATGATGTGGTGGTGCTCGCGGAAAGCATATATCCATATAGGTATAGACGCTGTTCTTGCCAAAAGGTGTAACGATAGGCTTAAAAGCCAATTTATTCCATTGAAAATAAACATAATTAGGCAATAAAATGGCAATCACCAGGCGCGGATTAGCCCACCGGGCTACCGGACAATTGCCCCAACAAAGAAACAGATATGAAGTACTAAAGCTAATAAAATTTGTTTCAATACTGGTGAGAAAGCATGGCAACTCTGCCACTACTAAATCCTTCCAACAGGGCCTTTTCATCTATCATCCCAATGAGGAAATAAAGTACCCTGAAATATTTTTGATTCAATTCAGGCTATATACCATATCGAAATATGGGTTTCGAAATATGTATAATATGTATTTATAGTTTGGATCTAGTTAATGATGTGCTCTCTTGTCAATAAACTTGACTTTTCCAGATTTGTTGCATCCACCTCTTATAATAGAAATGTGACCTCTGAAGAGAAGGAGCACGATTGACCTTGGTGAAAAAGGGGGGCCCTGAGATAGATCCCCCAGCCCTTTTTTGACAGCTAATCCGCGCCTGGCAATCACGAAGTAATAAACAGTTATCATCAGCGGTTGGTGCTGTAGCTCAGTGGTTGAGCGTCTGTCTATTGAACCAAAGGTCGGTGATCGATCCTCGTTGTGTCCATTTACGTATCTCAGTAAAAAATTCTCAAAGTTGTTCAGAAGGTTTGATAATAAAATTATAATAATAACCAATGATAAACAGGCCAATTTGAATATCCAAAGAATAGATCCAAAGATATTTTGCTTGTCACATCGTTCCAAAGAAATTATTTTCAAAAATGACCCTGACAAAAAATATGCAACCTGATTTCAAAGTATTAAAGAATTTAGTTTTGCTTGCTAAAATCTAACATAATGCATCTGTATCATAGACCACAGCACTGTTGGATCAGGTTATAGCTACGTTCTTATTTCGTATTCAAAAGTTTCTACGTTTTCGGAGATCAGCGGACTAGCATGTCATCATGTAGTCAATGCCTAAGGATATCTGTTTAGACCTATCATCCTTTTGGGAACAGATGATTCGAAATAGAAAGTGCCCAGAACCGTCAAAGTCTATTAGTAATATTTGAAGAGTAGGAAATACATTATTTGAAGGAATATTTTAATGTTTATGCGTTCATACGTTCCTTGCGGACATCCTGTCAGCTCGTTAGCTGCGTCTTTAATTTACTAGTTTAGCGCAAATTCATAATCTAATCTCTTTCATTCTTATTTCCAAACAGTTCTTTAAACGAGTATAAGAATAAATTGGGTCTTTATCGAAATCTGTTTCACAACTACTGCCGTACCAGAATTTTCTTCGTACATTTCGACAACGTCGCTATTTTTTGGGGAATGAGTGTAACTGGCATCTTTGCTCACTCAGATGGTTCACCTCCTTCTGTTACACGTTTGCAATCACTCTTGTCATTCTTTTTCATCCCAAAAAAATCTTGGTCTTATTTGTGGCAGTAACGTATTCTTGTACAGGGCTTTTTGGCTTGCCTACATCAAAATTTATTCATTAAAGTGCTTGTAAGTTGGATTTTTTTTCTTCTTTTAAATGATAAATATTGCGAAGTTATACACATAAACGTTGTTAAAAGTATTTTATTGCGCGCCAATATCTTGTTTTCTTCGATCAAACTTTGGCCTAGGCAAAAATTTATTGCA
The DNA here is from genome assembly GCA_009936425.2 of Chrysaora fuscescens. NCBI lineage: Eukaryota > Metazoa > Cnidaria > Scyphozoa > Semaeostomeae > Pelagiidae > Chrysaora > Chrysaora fuscescens. Next base: position 7,438 of record JAACYV020243751.1, on the reverse strand, counting down.
GTCGCCATGTTTTTTGACGTCACTGGGGGCATGACACTGTGGCTGTTGTTTATCGTTTTGCTGTACGTAGTTCTCGAAATACAGCATTCTAAAAACCACATGGTAAAAATTTGCTGTCTTCGATAAGCTCAGAATATTTGTGATGAATTTTTTTAAACATTTCGAGGCTACCAGATGCGTTGCGAACGGCTGCGGAAATTTAGTTAACAGTTCACCTAGAATAACTTGTTTGAAAAAGGTAAATAAATAGCTTGTTCTCTTTTAATCATATCTCTCTAGTTCTTTAACTTCCTATTTATTTTTCAAGTATCTAGCCTACATTGATTTGTCTGTACGTTGGATTTACTTCCGACCTGTCCAAAATCTGGAGTCCAATTACCGTATTTGAGCTTTCAAAACAACAAAAAAAGAAGAGGAAATTCGATGAAAATAATTGTTATACATTGCAGAATACAGCATGGCCCAATATATCTGGACTAATTTTTTGATAAAATTAAAACCATACATAGAATGATCTTGCAGGCAAAGCTAAACTATAAAACAGATTTGTATTTGTTTTTCAGGAATCTTCAGTTCTTCTTGCCAGCTGGACAGAAAATCGAATCAAGAAACACCAAATTCTTTTGAGGCCAGATGGTCTAAGATCAAAAATGATTTCTGTCAATTTATGTAGAATTAGTCAATGTTATAAATCAAAAAAAAAATGTAAGGAGCTTTTTTATTATTGTGAATATTTTCCGCTCAAATTTACCAAGAGAAAATCGAAACAAGATCCTCAGTCAGTTAAGACAAGCAGCCCAACGCAGTCTAGAGATTTTCGAATTTATACTGTTGAAATTTATAACTTGGATGTCTACTTGGATTATAATTGTACTAAATTTGGCAAGAAATTCACAATAAGGGGTACATACCAGTCTTAACTTTGACTATCACCATAAATAAACCATATTGAGCTGCGCTGTTTGGCCATTCCATGCGGTTTTTTAGACATATACCTTCATTTAATTATTGCAAAATTCTCTTCAGGCTAGTTTTCAAATCTTGCTGTGGTCAACATCCAGTACAAATGATTTATATCAGCCCTCTTCTTTTAAATTTTATTCGATTTTCTGATTGCTCAATCCTTCGTGATGTTGTACCGTACAACTTGCCTGTGCCGTAGTGATGATCCGTTATCGTCCATTTTGAATCAGGCACTCCAGACATTGCTCCCAGGTGCAACAATACTACGTTACTCGGGGCATGCTTTAATCGAGTCTTGCACACACAAAAAACTTCAAAAGGGCAATCTTGGGGGCTAAAAAAGGTGCAAGTAACTAATTCTTAGCCAAATAACTTAGATATTTGGAATCAGGGCAAAATTCTACACCAGAAAACGTAAAAAAAACATAGGGTTAGGTTTTGACCTTACAAGCACTTTAAGCTTTTCCTCACTGTATAAAGTGATTTAAAAAACACAAGTTAACCTGGCTTATTGGACTGAAATTTACCTCAGTAATTTGGCAGGCTCCACGATTCGTACGTATGACTTGACAGAGTTCCTACTGTTCGGCGGAGAGCGAAGAAGGCTATGATACAATGGCAAGATTTGCTTTACTGCATCTATTGCTGGAAAAGACTCTTTGACCTGCAAAATGAGTTTAGAATTTACTGTCTAGATGGAAATATGAAATATGCAAAAATGTGACTTATGTGCATCTTTTTGAGAGGCGAGGTAATTTCCATTTCAAGAGAATGGGGTGTCGCAGACGGTTTTGGAGCCTATCAAATGTATGTTGGGAAGCAACCTGTTTTTTGAATAAAACAAAACTCCAAAGAACTGAGAGATTAGTTTGGTAGTTCATTTAGGTTTTTAGGTTTTATATTTTTTTTAATGAATTTGAAAGGCTTTACCAAAAATCCTAATACAACCGAACTTAAAACTTAACAAAAGTTTTTCTGGCCATTCTGGGCGTTTATCACTGGTAGACCATGATTTTTTTAATGTCTAAAAGTTGCTCCAATCAACTATTTTCGTACATTTAACTTGCCTGACACGTTTGCTGTAACCATGACATGATCGACTAAACACAGCATCAATAGTTTTTAAAAGTAGGGTTTGCTACATTATATCCAAAAAATAAAAATGTAGCTCAAATAATACACAACAAAAAGAAGTACAACCAGCCATGGGGGTTAGAATTTATAACAAATTGTTAAAAACTCTAAACAATGTAAGCCCCAAATCCAACCGGAAATTTACGTTGGTCATCCCCATTCCCTATACACAGTATCCATCTCCTACCCAATAGCAAAATAAAATATAATAAGATGGATCAAGTGTGGTTAAACTGTAAAAGCATACACAGGTTTTCTCGACATACAGTTTGCCCCTCGCCTCCGTTTTTTTTTCTCCTACGTGTTTGTGTAACACAGAGTCTTTGTCCTTTACCTCTTTTTGGTTAGATGCTCGCTTATTCTCTCTCCTACGCTTATCGCCATTTCCCCAATGTGCAATCCGTCATTTCTTCTTTTCCCAATTCACCCTTGGCATCTTATTTGATATACAACGCCTCTGCCCATACAGTTAGCTTTTGAATCTAATTAGCACACCTTGCATTTATCTTGATTGCATGTTGTTTTAGGAATGGATCAGACTTTGCGAGTGTGCTTTTGAAGGATTTTCTGCTCGTTCGACGAACTGGATTCTCAGTTGCTTTTCTCTGTAGCGCGCTTCTGCACATTTTTGCCAGCTCTTAATTTTGTGTTGCCTCCACGAACATCACCGTTTCATGACTCCCTGTCTCATACCACATATTTTTCTTGTCGATCATTCCCCTGTTTCTTTCTCTTCGCCGAAATTTTCCCCCGTACATTGGGCCCTCGCCAGTTCTATCATGTTATGATATCCTCTCGAATACTTTCTTAGCATTCTGATACACAAGCACCTTGACCTCTTATGGATATCCCAAAACTGCATACTGTGAATGTAATGCTGCGCGTGAGTTGATCTTTCTTTTTCATTGCATTGATCTGATACATCCCTCATCACTCGTATCGTACGTGGCCTGAAACTAATATGCTGATTTTCGTTTGCATTGAGAGGGCTGATTCTTGATTTCTTATAGCAACCTTTTTCATATATAGTGGAAGTGAAGAATTTGGCATTTATTGTAAGCTGGCTTTTTTTGTTGTCATGGTTTGAGAGGTGGTCGATTGTTACTTGCATACACTTGTGAATCTTTATTTTCAAAATCGATTTCAGTGCTGTTTCGTCAGTTTCTTCTCTTTCTACCTTTGTATCAATTGCTTTACAGACGATGTTTAATCGACATACCTTGAATACATCCTGACATTTATTCTTTGTTTTGTAGTTTCTCTCTCAACTGCCGGCAACACCATGCCATGAAGAGATTGGCAACATCACCTTCTATCCCAATGCCGATTGCCCTCCTTTTATCTTATTTTACTTGTTTCCTTATAACTTATTTTCAAAGCACAAGATGTGGTTATTCAAAGTCACCTCTAAGCTCCTGGCAAGTGCGAACACAACCATTGGTTTTATCTCAGTGTCACTGTTTGGTTTATCTTTACTTTCATGCTCCTTACTCTTATATTGGTGCCAGAAGGCGTTAATGTTGGCACTCTTCCTTTGCTGGGCCTCGTTAGGCAATATTTATAGATATCCTTTATCTCTAGCTCTACTCTAGTCATTGTTAGTGATAGAAATAGTCAAAGTTCGTCTATGTCATGTATGAATTCAATGTCAATTTCACATAGCATTTGTTAGCAATTTCCCACTGAGAATTTGATGTTGATAGCTGGAAACAGGGCCTTGACATCAATGCTCCCTAATTTGCATTTATCTAGGTTTTGTTGCATTCTCTTATGCTGCTTAAAATTTTTTCTGTGCTTTCACAAACGTTTCACAATCGATCTATGTGGGTCCCATTGAATCTGTAAAACGGTTAAAGATTGCCTTCGCAGGCATTGAACAATTTATATTGAAACCCAATACAACTATTATTGTTCTTCAAAAGTAATGTATTATGGTCCATCGTGTCAAAGATTGAAAAATCGATAAAAACCATTGCGGTATCATTGTCTCTGTCCAGATTAAGATACCGGTCATGAGTACAAGATATGAGACACGGTACAACCAAGTGCAATGATCGAAAGCAATTTGAATTTAAGAATTTTCTTCAAAAAAATTTGCAATAGCTACCGAATACTTGCAAAACCAAGGTGTTGAATTTTTACCCAATTCAAAGGTGATATGCACATCAGTTATAGCACAAAATCTGACATTTATGGATTCGGGGTTGATGTTTTAAGTGCCTCATAGAAAGGAATTAAAACTCAGGGGTCACGACGCAATTTTTGCTTGCACAGGAAATACAAATTCTGCTGCATTACATGCGCGAGAGCTTGATTTCGTGTCCAATCGATAAAAAAAAGGCTACCTCTCGAGGTATTTGTATCGTGCAGCATGAAAATGGCTGCGCAACAAAAATGGATTAAATCAATGTATGCTTCCCGCTGCAATGGTCATCCGCGCATGGAATGCAGCCTGCATGAGCAAAAATTCCGTCGTTACCCCTTTAGGTTCATTCGAGCTTTAGGTTTCTCAAATAAACCCTTGGTTCTTTGCCAACAGTACAGAAAAAATCGTTCATTGATAAAGTGAAAGCAATACAACCATCATTAGCAACAGGACCACCAACATGCAATGACAATATCTTTGAGATCCTTTTGATTTCTTGTTGTGTCAAAATGATTTCCAGCAGAAATATTCACTGCTATGGGTGACAGCACCCCTTCTGCCAATACAAAAGCTTATCAGTGGGTTCAAAGAAATTACCTGCCCCCAGACCAAAAACTGCCATCATGTCTGGAACTTCTATTAAGAATATTTCTTCTAAGTTCTAAGAATAACTTCTAAGTGCGATGGAAATTATTGCTATATTCCAAAAACTATCCAATTAAGGCTGACCATGAGTCCAGTTAAACTAAACATTAAGTTAATATATCTTAATCAGACCAGCAACTTATCCACTCTACAATCCTACAGCTTACTCGAGACACTAGCAATAAACAAATTAGCAGATGTTGGTGCAAGTGTAACCCCTATCATTGTCCTAGATTTCTGCCTTTAGATCTTACCATCAAACTCAAAAACACTATTTTGCAAAACCACTTTTGCCAAAAAGGAACAAAGAGACAGACAGCACATCTGGGTCCCATGTCATTCTTTTTTATCTTCTCTGCTTTCTGCATCTAGCCTCTTTAATTTTAGTTCTTAGGTAGGTCCTGTTGTTAGGTTTGTGTCACCAAATTGTATTGTAGATTTTAGGTAGGCCCCCGAATCATTTAATAACAGTTACAGATGACAATTTCATAGACAAAAGATCCTTGTGACTGTAACTGACATGAAATTGGCTAAGTTATGGAGTCTTTTTCAATTGCAAATACAATTGTGTAAAATGAATCACCTCAATCATGTCTTGCTCAACATCTTTTTCAAAAAGCTCTTCACAAGAACTCTAGAAAATAACAATGGTTGGATGGTTCACCACTGTGGTGAATTGTTTTAATTTCTTATGGGGGATTTGTGATTGGTATGGCATATCTAAGATGTATCAGGGATATTCCATACAATGCATGGGATGACATCTTGAGTACTGTATATAAAATATAAAAGGATGCTCAGTACAGTTGGGTATCTTGTCCCTTACATCTTTGTTATCAATGATAGTATGCTAGAAATGAGGATCTTTGACAAACCTAACTATATCACACAAAGATCTGGCTTTGGGTCCTGGTGCATTTTTAAAAAGTAACAGGAAAATGAGGGAGTATGTTAATGAAAGAGTTGAAATTCAGAAATTTAATGCCCATTTGACAAAGAGCCTTCTAAACGTTCAATTTCACAGTAGTTTCTGCAAAGTTATTATGGTTCCAGTAAGTGAAAAAAATCTATAAAAATCAATTCACTGATTTTGCTGATATGCTCTACTCTAGTGACTGAAACAGTGTCCATATATTTTACAATAGACCACTTAACAATAGAAACATGTCCAAAATTTACTTATAAATCAGTGCACTAATAACATGAACAATAATAGCTACCTTTTTGGAATTGTATTTTGGTTCTGGAGCAATGACTTCATTCTTCTCAATAAAAGGTTTTGACTTCTCGAGGTCAAAAACATGATTTGGTACAGATACATCTGAAAAATTTTTGGTGGTTTCAGCTGAAGCTTCAAATAACTTATTAAAATCAAAGATCAACAACAAAATAAGAAAATAGATGCAACAAAATGAATATGATGCGAAAGAGAAATAAAGGGGCACACGGTAAGAGGCTCCACTAGCTGTTTTAATTCTTTGCGGGTTACCTGGTAGCTTGATATTACAAACTACAGAAACCCATCCAATATTCAAGTTCAGACCACCAAGTTTGGAATTACTGTGAAAGAATACTCTTCCATTCAAAGGCTGCTTTACAGTTACATCTTGTTGATGAAAACACAAAACATCTTGGGTAAAGACAAGGGTGCCAGATCCACTCAATGCTTCCTTTGTCTCTCTTCCACCTGAAGTGGATGAAGTTGGTTGAGAATCTTCCTCAAAAAGTTCTATGCCAATTTCTAGTTTGTCTGGTTCTGTAAATTCAAAAGAAATTGAGGCCAATATAGTAACTATTTTATGCACTCAAGAAGAAATCTTGCAAAATGGCGAGATAGAGAGGCTTAAAACATCTGAAAAGTCCATAGCTCTTCAGGGCTTTGATGATCACTTGTTTGGTTTCTATGATTGAAATATAGAGGACATGCATCTGAATATGATTAAGTGTAATGTATCTGAATATAATAAGTGCATATAAAAAAAATGATAATTAACCAATGAACCACCATTTGTACTATCACTGACAGTATTGTGATATACTTTTATGAAGCTGGATGTTTGGCTAGTCGACATTTGATTATGATCAACAAAATGAATACCCTTTGAAAGCTCTAGGCCAAACTGCACATCTCCAAAGCTTATACTTTGTACAGCCATGACAGGCTGGTACAAAGGACCAACTCTCCATTCAAGTCCTTTATCCTGTATTTTCATCACAGACTCTGAAGAAACCTTAGCAGGACTTTTATTTCCATTCTGTTTAAAACAGATTACGGTATAATAAATTCCTGGTTTGTGAATCCATGCATTTTTAAAGGCCACTCCAACCTCCATCCTTTTGCAACTGTCACCTTTCCAGTTGTCTCTCTATTCAACGTTGAGCATAATTTCTGAAATATAAGTCCATAAAGAATACTTAGGTTGGAATCGATTTTGATTGTTAAAATTATTAGCAAATACTATTAAAAAAAATTATTGAGTGACCTCCAGTTTGCGTTTAGTTTGCGATTAGTTTGTGTTTAGTTTGCGTTTAGTTTGCGATAACCGTCAA